>JADRCH010000014.1:18010665-18025303 GCA_019843965.1 Rhynchomys soricoides | reverse complement strand
GTATGCGTATGCATGTGTGTATGCGTATGCATGTGTGTATGCGTATGTGTATGTATATGTTTGATGTTTGAGAAAGGGTTCCTCTTTGTAGTCTTGGCTGTTTTGGAAGTTGATCTTTAGACCAGGCTAGCTTTGAACTCACAGAGATCCACCTGCTTCTGCCTCCCAAGCTCTGGGATTAAAGGTGTGCCCCGCCACTGCAGGGCAAGAAGTATGTATTAAAGCTTGTCTCTGATTTGCTAAATGTTGTAATTTGGATCTTAATGCCTTGCAGACCCATGTATTGAAGGGCAAGACCCCAGCTCACACTTTATTGGGAAGTGGTGAGTCTTCCAGAAGTGGAGCATGCTGGGAGCTCTCTGGTTGTTCTCAGGGGCACAGGGGCACCCACCCATCCATTTCTTTCTTTTTTTTGAATACCTGCTGTGAGGTAAATGGATTTGTTCTGCCCTGTGCTCCAACCATGGCACACTTCCCTCTCCAGAGGCCTCAAAGCAATATGTCCACCTGAACAGGGGCCAGATCCCCCAAACCACTGTGTGATAAACCTTTGCGTTTTGTAAGTTGATTTGTCTCGGTTATTTGCTATCCTAATGGAAAGCAAACACACTAAGGTGGATGGCTGTCTCAGATAGAAGCCCCTTTGTGAACCAGCTATAAGCTGGATAAGCTGCCTTTCTCACTGTGGGGTAACCCTTTATATTTGATGAAACAAGAGGTCATTAGACTCTGGTTATTCAGACTTGTGTATTTGGCAGATACTTTCTAGAAAACGAACAAGGAGAGCCTGTTACAGCAAGGAACGTGACAGAGTACTTGCTGCAAAGATGAAGAATATTGGAAAACATAAATGCATCCTGCTGTCTTTGCTGACTGGAGATATTAGCACATGTGACAGAGCTAGTATTTTATGCCCCACTTTTCTAAGTAATTATAGACTAATAATTGTTCATGAGGTACACTGTGATATCCAATGGGTACATACACTGCAGAAATACTAAACTGAGGTAATTACTCCTTCCTCTTAACCTACTAATCACTCTCTTACAGTGAGATCACTGGGAATCGTTTGCAATCTGGAAGCCTACAGTATGTTGCTATTAATAACTGGGTCATGTGACAGGACAGTATATGTTGTTATTATTAGCTTGGTCATGTGACAGGACAGCTCATGGACACGCACTGCTCTCATCTAACTGCCACTTGTTCCTTTTACTGGGGCTGTTTCGTCTGCAGTCCCCACCCCATACCCGTGCCTCTTCTAACCACTTTCGATTCCACTGCCATGAGATCCACTTCTTTTAGCTCCCACGTGGAAGTGAGGTCATACAGTGTGTATCTCTCTGTGTCTGTCTTAATTTCCTTATCATAATTTTCTCCAGATTCACACATGATGTCACAAATAGCAGATTTCATCCAGTTTAAAGGCTGGGTAGTTCTCAGATGTGTGTACACCACATTATTTACTTCCCCTTTGTGGGGAAATTAGATTGTTTCCATACCCTGGGTACTGGGCCTCTCGTGGACAGAGTGGAGTGCAGGCATCTCCTCAGGACCAGTTTCAACTCCATTGGATGCATACCCAGTAGTGAGTTTGCTAGGTACCATAGTAAATTTAATTCTAAGGGTCTTTGAAGAAATGCGAATAGTTTTTTTTTTCAAAGCGACTGTTGACCGCAGTGTCTTCGAAACCTTCTACTTGTGCATTCTTGTATACTCAAACTCGTCTTTTTGATAATACATATTACTTATATTTTTGTTTGGTTAACAAAAATAGAACTTTATTATCCCATAGTTCTGTAGGCGAGAGTCCAGAGCTGAGGTATTGCCTGGCTCATGCTCCCTCTAACATCTACAGAGGCAAAGCCTTTTTTCCCCTTTCCTAGCTTCTGTTGGTAATCTTTGAGCTACATATTTGAAATTAATTTTTTATCATACGAAACAATAGTTTTCATGCTTACTTACTACCTTTTGTTTATGTCAGCCCCCCACTGACCCCCCTTGTCCCATCCTCTTCGACTGACCCCCTACTTCCAAACACTCTACCTTCTGTCTTGATATTGTATGTAACTGGGGTTCTGCATCAGAGAAAACATGCAGTGTCTGTCCTCCCGACTGAGTTAATTTCCTTAACACAATGGTTCACGGATACATCCATTTTCTTGTGAATAAAACAACTTCATTCCTCCTTACAGCTGAGTAAATGCCTGTTGTGTGTCCCCTGTTTCCTTGTCTGTGAGTCTCCTGATGGATCTCTAGACTGCTTTCATGTCTTGGCTATGTGACCAAGGCAGCAACAGATGGATGCACAACTACCTCTGGCATTCACTGGCTTAGTATTTGGATATTGTCTTAATTAGGGTTTCATTTCTGTGAAGAGACCCCACGACCAAGGCAACTCTTCCACATAAAACATTTAATTGGAGTTGGCTTACAGTTTCAGAGGTTTAGCCTATTATTGTCATGGCTGCCTGCAGGCAGACATGGTACTGGAGAAGGAGCTGAGAGTTCTATATCTTGAGTCAAGGCAACCAGAAGAAGACTGTTCTTTGCAGTAGCCAAGAGGACAGACACTTTACTGCAATGGGCGGAGCTTGAGTATAGGACTTCAAAACCCACCCCCACAGTAACACACTTGCTCCAACAAGGTCACACCTACTCCAATAAGGCCACACCTCCTATTTGTGCCTCTCCCTGGGCTAAACATATTCGAACCACAGTATACAACAGGAGTGGACCGGCTTGGTCTGTTTTTAGTGTTTTGAGGAACATTCATACTGGTTTCAATGGTGGCTGAAGTAGTTTATAATCCAACCCAATAGTGATTCAGTTTTCTCCCTGTCCACATCAGCATCTTTTTCATATTTTTAATGTTTTAAAGTTGCAATATCTTTGAAGTAGTTGGTTTCACTTTTACACACACACACACACACACACACACACACACTTTCAAAACCTACTTTAATAAGGGTTTTTAAACACTTTGACCCCCTCCCCTTCTAGCCCACTGTTCAAAGGTAGGGGAGAAGAGATGGAAATAGGACAAGGGGGTGTGGACCTGTTTAGAAGTCGTTCCTCAGAGTGATTCCAATCTTTATTTGTCAGGATACCAGCAGTCCAGTTTAGTTGTGTCAGGAAATATCACAAATCAGCACTGGCAGCATAATCCAGTAGAAACCACCAGGCTTCCACTGAATGGGCATGAGTCAGTGAGAGTGTCCAGAACCAGCTGGGATGCCAGGTGAAATTTCTACCATGCCTCTCTCAACTGAAGTGAAGGTCAGTGAAGACTGGAGAGTGAAGGTCAGTGAAGACTGGAGGCTAACAAAGCATTGCAAAGCTAGCTACACAAGTGCCCTGTCACTGTCTGTTGAGTCCTATTTATATTCTCTCCAAACATCATGTCCTCCCACAGGTCTTGCCTAAGCAAAATAGCAAATGAGTCTGCCTCACCTGACACAACCAGAAACTTCTACTTCACACACACAGACACGCACACCATTCCACATAATTTTATTGACTCTTCCCACTGCCCTTCTTTTCTCTATAATTTTGTTTTCTTGATGATAGGCATTCTGTTTGGACAAAGGTGGAATGTTGGTATAGTTTTTATTTGCATTTCCTTTATGGATAAGAATGTGGAACACTTTTTCCTATATATTAACTGGCCATTTTTATTTCTTCTTTTGAGAACTCTATGTTCAGTTTATTTTCTCTTTTACTGTTTAGATGATTAGAGTTATTATTTATAAAGAAGGTGTGGTGGAACACACTTGTAATCTGAGTGCTCAGAGGTACAGGCAGGGGAGTGAGGACCTCCTGGCCGTCCTTGGCCACATAGTGAGTTGGAAGCCACCCTTGGCTACATAATGAGTTGGAGGCCATCCTTGGCCTCATAGTGAGTTGGAAACCATCCTTAGCTACATAATGAGTCAGAGGCTATCTTTGGCAACATGAAAACTTATGTCCAAACAATAATATTTTCTTGTCTAGATATAATCCCCTGTGAGATATGTGGATGGCATATTTCCCCTAGTAGATGTCTCTTGACAGTGGTGATTATTTTCTTTGTGCAAATGTGTAAACATCTGCTGAGTTTTTGAAGTGTGTACGTGTGTGTGTGTATATGTGTATGCGTGTGTGTGTGTGTGTGTGTGTGTGTGTGTATGTGTGTGTATGTAGGTTTTGAGATAATTACCTAGCCTCAGTCTCTACATGTGACTATTTTATTGTTAAAGTACTGCTCTTAGAAGCAGAAGCCTTTTCTCCAGTTTATAATGTGGTGCCTTTATTGTAGGTCATGTGACTGTAGGCACATGCATTTATTTCTGGGTCTGCTATTCTATATTTTTTTGACACATGTATCTGTTTTTCTATGTTGCTGCCATGCTGTCTTAGATTATTATGGCTCTGTGGTATAATTTGAGATCAGATATTGTGATACCTTTAGCATTGCTCTTCAGCTAAGATTGGTTTGGCTATTTGGGGTTTTCTGTGTTTCCTTATGAATTTTAGGGTTTTCCCCATTTCTGTGAAGAGCTTCACTGGAATTTTGATAAGGATTATATTGAATTTCATGGTAGTATACCTATTTTCACAATATTAATTCTGCCAGTCCATGCAATGAGTGGTCTTCCTATCTTCTAGTATTTTCTTTAATCTTTTTCTCATAGTGTTATAATTTTTATTTCCCATTGATTATTTTAATGTGCCATTGAATTTGGTTTGCAAACATTTTGTTGAGAAGGTTTGTTTCTATGTTCACCAAGGAAATTGGTTTAAAATTTTCTAGTTTGTTGTATTCTTACCTGGTTTGGGTATCAGAGTAACACTGGTTTCATAGGATAAATTTGGGAGTGTTTCTTTAATTTCATGTAGTTACTTGAAGAACATTAATATTAGATCTCCTTGAAAGACCTGAGTTCAACTAAAGTCCATCTATCTTTTATCTTTGTTGTTATTTTTGATGTTAGGAGACTATTACTTCTTTACTCTCATTGCTCGTTATATATATATATATATGTACATATATACATATATATATATATATATGTATTTTTTTTTTCTGTTTTTCGAGACAGGGTTTCTCTGTGTAGCCTTGGCTGTCCTGGAACTCACTCTGTAGACCAGGCTGGCCTCGAACTTGGAAATCCGCCTGCCTCTGCCTCCCAAGTGCTGGGATTAAAGGCGTGCACCACCACTGCCCGGCTTGTTATAGATATTTTTTAAATTGTCACTATCAGCTTGATTTTTGTATATGTGTCTAGGGATTAATCTATTTCTTCTAGATTGTCTATCTATTTGGAATTTGTTATCTTTTGTTTTAAATGCTACTGTGATAAGATACTTGGCTAAAACCAACTTAAGGGGCTAAGCGTTTATTTTGACTCACAGTTTGAGGGAACAGGCCATTACCGTGTACAAGTCACAGCAGCAGGAGTTTGAAGTAACTGGTCAAAGTGTATCTGCAAAGAAGAAGCAAAGAACAATGAATTCAGCTCACTTTCTTTGTTTAGACAGTTCTGTATCCTAGCCTAGGGAATGATGCCGCCAAAGTGGACAGGTCTTCCCACTTCACTTCTTTAATCAAGACAATCCCTCACAGGCATGAGCCGAGGCCCTTCTCCTAGGAGATTCTAGGTCTCATCAAGTTGACAGTAGAAATAACCACCATAACATCTGTTGTAATTGTCCCCTTTTATCTCTGATTTTATTTACTTGAATCTTCTCTCTCTCTCTCTCTCTCTCTCTCTCTCTCTCTCTCTCTCTGGTTCATTTGTTTAAACTTTAGACTCTAATTGTTTCTCAATGATGTTTCTTTTCAAAGAATCAACTCTTCATTGACTTTTTGTATTATTCTTTCTATACTCATGTCACTAATTTCTGCTTTGATTGCCATGATTTCTTTCTTTATGCTGACTTGGGGTTTTGCTTGTTCTTTGTCTTGGGATATTGAGGTATATCATTGAGTTATTACTTCAATATTTCCATGAATTTTTAAAACATATACATTTATAACTGTAAACTTTCATCACAGCCTTGGCTATATCTAAAGGTTCTGAAATTTCGTGATTCCACTTTCTTTTGAATCTAGGAATTAAAAAAAAAAAAAAAAAACTTCCCTGTTTCAGAGGTCCACTGGCCATTAAATAGTGTTCAATACAACCTTCATGGATTTGTATAGTTTCTGCATTATTTTTTCCTATCGAATACACTATGATCTGATAAGATAAAAGAAATTATTTTGATTATTTTGTATTTGTTATTTCTTAATGTACGGCCTTAGATGTGATCTACTTTGAATGAAGCTCCATGGGCTGCTGAGAAGAATGTGTATTTTGCAGCTGTTGGGTAGAATCATCTGTACATGTCCCTTTAGTCCGTTTGATCTGTGGTGAGGTTTAACTTCAAAGTTTCTTTGTTACATTATAGTCTGGGTGATTTATCTACAGAGATAGTGGGATGTCTGTCTTAGTTCCTGCCCTGTTGCTGTGAGGAGACAGGGTGACTATAAGCCATTTAATTGGAGGCTTGCTGACAGTGTCAGAGGATTAGTCCATGACCATTATGGCAGGGAGCATGGTAGGCAGGCAGTCATGGTGCTGCAGCAGCAGCTGAGAACTTACACGTGGTCTACAAGCAGGAGGCAAAGAGAGAGACTGGGCCTGGGCTTTTGGGGTCTCAACGCCTTCCCCTAATGACTTACCTCTTCCAACAATACCATACCTCCTAGTCCTTTCTAAATAGTCTACCAACCGGAGCCAAACATTTAAATCCATGAGCTTAGGTGGGACATTCTAATTCAAACACCACATTCCACTCTCTGGGCCCCTTAGGCTTGTAGCCATATCATACAAATGTGTTTAGTCCAACGTCCAAAGTTCCTGGTCCTCACAGTCTCAAGACAGTTTAAAAGTCCAGGTTCTCTTCTAAGACCCAAGACAAACAAGAAATTAAGTAATCAAGCAATTAAATATTTCTTCTTCTTTTTCTTAGTTTTTTATTGATTCTTTGTGAATTTCACATCGTGCCCCTCAGATCTGCACATCTCCCATTCCCTCGTTTTCTTTGCAACCTTTGTTCTTGCACCCTCAGCCCCCCCACCCCCAAAACCACGTGCATCACACAAACCAAACCACCCAAAGCATTGGAACATTTCATTGTGGAAGCTGTGTATGTCACAGTGTGTCCCGCAGTATAACCCTCTGTTTACATCTTCACTTGTAGATGTTCATTACAACATGTCATTGGTCTGGTTTGAGGTCTTTAGCTTCTGTGACAGCATCAATATTGGATCCTCACTGGGACTCCTCCCGGTTATCTTGTTATTGCCCTGTGTCACGGAGATTCTGCAGCTTTGGATCATCAGGACTGTCTCTTTCACATGTCCTGACCATTCACAGATGATATAGATTTTGGGGTGGGCTAACTCAGAGCTCTGAATCTAGGCCTGGATTGTAGCTGAGCTCATCAGCGGCTGGCTCTCCCTTATCTACCATCATCAGCATCTTGCCAGCACTTCTCTCACTAGGCCACCCAATGTTGCCATTGGCAGGAGGCAGGGTCAGCTTTCCTACTCTCATGCTCTTGAGCTGGCTCATTTGCACTCACACCTCCAGAGCCAGTTCCACTGTGCTGCCCAGTCAAGGCACAAGGACTCTCTCAAATACCACAGGTGGTGCTGGGGGGGGGGGGTAATCACTCCACACTCATGCTACCTCATAACAGACAAGTGGTGGGGACAGCTCGCTCTTGCTCTAACCCTTGGGGCCAACTCACTTGCACTTCGACCACTAGGGTCAGTCAGGCAAGCCTGCTTTCCTGAGTGCTGCAGAGGGTGAGGGGCAGGGATAGCTCTCCCACATTCAAGACCCCTGGGCAGCTTTCCTGACTGCTGGAGATAGTGTGCCCATGCCACCCCATGATAGACAAGTGGCAGGGTCAGTCCTGGGGCTGGCTCACCCTCACCTCTACCACCAGGGTAAGCTCCACTGTGCTGCCTGGATGAGGCACCAGGGCCTGCTCTCCTGAGTGCTGCCACCAGTGAGAAGTGGGGTCAACTCTTCAGAATGCTGCAGCCAGTGAGGGGCAGGGCAAGTTCTGCATAGCCCCATGGATATCCATATGATCCCTGGTGGCTACCCCAACTAGAGATGTCCCCATGTTATCTAGTGGTAATATGAGTCACTGACTTCAGCACTAATCTCTGTGGCTTCATAGCCACAGACTCAGACATGACCCTCAGTAGCAGCTCAGGTTGGGACTTCACCATGACCTCAAGTGGTGGAGCTGGACACACAACAGGCTACTCCTCTCTACCCTCAAGTTCCATCTCTCTTCGTAATGTTCAAGCTGCTACACTTATCTTCTCCCATCAGTCTACCACATGCACACACATTGTGGTGGCTCCTGCTACAGGCTGGCCTCATGGCTGGCAGGACCCTGGGTGATATCCTCCATCAGTGCTGCATGGCTTGCCTGTGCTGTGTGCTAGATAGCAGGTCTATGGGTAACATGGTGGTCTGCTGGCCTATGTCTATCTTTCTCCTCCTGCACTGCACTGCCTAGATTTGATTTTATTTTTATGTGTCCTAGGTATAAAACAGCTCTGGCCACCAAGCATGGCATCAAGCTAAGATGAACAAAGGACTGTCATCTGCTCTGCCCTGACTGATGTATGAACAACACCAGCAACAAGGTGTCTTTTTACCCATTGCCAGGGAGGAAATTACACATTTCTAACATACAATGGCGCAGAATATGTTGTGATTCCAAAATGGAAGAAAGGAGCATGGTGGGGTAATACTTGACCAAAACTCAGCAGGGAAACTCGCTGTTACTCTCAAAACAATATAGATTTCCAGAACAATAGAGACCTTTTAGTTCTTTGATTGTGTGTTGCATTTGGGCATCTCTTGTAATTTTATATGGAAATCATTGTAGTGAGCATCCCACCCTGCTCTCAATTTCTGATCCTTTTCAGGAGGGGAGAGCAAACTGGTGGGGCAGTAGCAACACTACACCAAACATGACGGAGGAATACGCTTAAACTTCATTAAGAATAACCAGCACATCACCAATGACCATAAAACAGAAAATAACAAAACTAATGCAGTGAAAAATTATCTAGGGTACAAGAGAAAGATATTAAGAACAAAACACACAAGGGTCCAGAAAGGAATGGTAAAGAAAAGAGAGTAAGAGAAGGAGACAGAAGAAAAAGAATGAAAAATAGCATCATGAAGAGGTAGAAAAGAAGAAACGTCAGCAAAAATTAATCATTAAAAAAAAGTATTAGAAAAATATAAGAACAACAAAAAATAAAAACATTAAAAACCTAAGATCAAAATACTACCTAAAGTATAGTGTATATATCATTTTTCTCACTGATGCAATGAAATACCTGACAGACATTTTAAGAAGGAAGGGCTATGACAGCAGAGATGTCGTGAGAAACTCTCTTCATGGTGTGAAGTGTGTGTCTTCAGATACAAAACCGAGAGAAATGAATGCTTGCTTTCCCCTCTTTATGCAGTCCAGAACCTCATCCTGTAGAATGCTACGGCCCACATGGGAGGGAGCATGTCTCACCTCAATTAACCAAATCTTGATAATCCCTCAGAGGTAGGTTCCTTCGGAATCTTATCATTTCAGTGATACTAGATCCTGTCAAGATAACAATTGATATTAGCCATCAAAACTTCTCTTCTTGAGTCAGGGGCTTGGGGGTGTTGTTGTCATGCATGCCTTTAATCCAGTACTGGGAGGCAGAGGCAGGCAGATCTCTGTGAGTTTAAGGCCAACCTAGTCTACAGAGTGAGTTCCAGAATCACCAGGGTCACATAGAGAGATCCTGTCTCAAAACAAACAAACAAACAAACAAACAAAGCATAACCCTCCTCCCCTTGCCAACTTGGCATTCAAACACGGTTCTTTAGCTACAGCCTTCCACTTCATCTCCCTGTAAGATCACGGCCATCTCCTAATGAAGAAATCTACTGAGTTAAACTTGAGTAGATTCAAGCCCCCACAGTCTTAAGTTTAAACACTAGCCAGAAGTGAAAGCACAGAATGCGTCTTCTCTGAGATAAGAGGACTCTCAACTGTGAGCTCATATCACATCAAAACAAGTTACTCATTTCCAAACTACAATGGCACAGAGTAAATGCTCCATTTCAAAAAGCAAGCATGGGGCAGAGCAAAGGAAGGCCAGACCAAAGCAAGACTGAAACCCAGGAAACTTCAGGAAAACAACAAAGCCTTTAGTCTGGCATCTGGAGCTTAGGATGAATCATTGGGGCTCCAGCAGGCTCAGGTAGCCCTATCATTCCAGCTCTGTGGCCTCCAGCACATACAGTCTGTCTTCAGAGCTGGCTGCACTTCATGCCTGCAGGTTCCCTCAGAGGACATCTCATGATCCTGGCATTTCCAACACTCTGGGGTCTCCATTGTGACTTAGACGACTTTATGAAGTGACTCCCAGAGCCTCTTTGCTCTTAGAACTTAACCAAACAAACTAGTTCATCCTTCCTGTATCTGGCCTCGATCAAGGTCTCAGGACCCGGACCTGGATTATTTCCCCTGATCTCACAAATGCTCTCTAGCAGGTTCCTGGGACAGCCCTTCCTCTCTGAAACCTACCCGGCCGGGCTTCACTGTCAATGTTTTCCTTGTCATGGTTCTCCAAGACCCCACTGGAGGATCCCATTAAGTTCTACTTGCAACACTCCATGGCTTTTAATGGCCCCCAAATTCTAGTCTCTTCCACTAACCAGTCCCAAAGGCCTATGAATCACGCAGTCAGGTCTATCATAGCAACAGCTGTTGGTGCTAATTTTCTGTATTCGTTACTTTTCTAGTTGGTGTCACAAGACACCCAACAAAAGCAAGTTAAGAAGGAAGAGCTGGCTCATTCTGGTTTACAGTTTGAGGGTACAGTCCTTCACAGCAGGACAATCATAGTGGCAAGAACGCGGGTAGTCACGTTGCACCCACAGTCATAAAGCAGACAGGAGGGATGCTGGTCCTCAGCTAGCTAGTTTTTTATGCAGTCTGGGGCTCCAGCCCATTCAATGATGCTGGTCAAATTTAAAGTATGTCTTCCCTCCTCAATAACCTAATCTAAATGGTCCCTGGAAGACGTGCCCAGAGGGTTGTCTTCTGGTTGATCCGAGATCCTATGCATGGTAACCTGTATTAACCATCGTACACAGTAAAAAGAAAATGGAGAAATAGATAGATAATCTATTACAAGAGATAAAAAGAAACCACGCGGTATTATTGGAAAAACTTCTTTCCAAATCCTCTAAAGTTGGGATCAACCAGACAGACTGTGTGGTTCAGTGCCTGGACAGTGCTTGGGGAGGCAAAACACAGGGGGGCGACTGGTGTGCAGGGACTCTGCCTTGAGCTCAGGGGAGAGGATGCTTCTTGAGGAGGAGGAACACAGAGGCGCTAGGCTACATTCCTTTCTCCCAGTTGGGATGCTGGTCTCTCGTGACACCTTGCTCAGGGGAGATGAAAAGTAGCCTAAGATAGGGGTCTCTGCCCATGTTTCTCCTGGTAAGAAACAGCTCAGGTTGGGGCTGAATCTGTAGCTCCCAAACTCCTGGGTACCCAGACACAGCTGGGAGGGGGAATGGGTGAAGGGGAAGCCAGCTTAGCTCAGGTGAGTGCCAGGAATGCAGAGGGGTCTTCTGAGGGAGACTTAGGCATGACTCTGTATGATGA
Organism: Rhynchomys soricoides; assembly: GCA_019843965.1. Taxonomy (NCBI): domain Eukaryota; kingdom Metazoa; phylum Chordata; class Mammalia; order Rodentia; family Muridae; genus Rhynchomys; species Rhynchomys soricoides. Next base: position 18,013,573 of record JADRCH010000014.1, on the reverse strand, counting down.
AGGCTTCCCCCCCAAGGTTATACTTGAGGAAGGAGACAGTCCTTGTTTGTCCAAACTGTTTATTCATGGTGGAAAAAGATGCATACAACATACTCAGGGTAGACCAGAGACTAAATAGCTTTTGCAGGAAGGGATGCCCCGGAAGGGACGCTTATTGGATAAATCCTCAGGACGCATCTTGATACCTCATTAGCACAGAGAACTCTAGGCTTTATGCTAGGTGACCAGTTGTCGTGGGGTGTCCTCTTAGTGGGGTGTCGTGGTCCCATGCTCCAGGACAGGAATCTGGTTGGGAGTAGATTCAAACACCTTCTGTTCTCAATTATGAGAAATTAATCTGCTCAACCTTACCAGTTTCTCTGTCTGGTGACATGGTTCCACTTGCCCCATAAGACTGGGTGTAGTCACAGTGTCAGTGAAATCTGGAATCTCTTTCCTATTATACTGTTGCTCAAGTTGGGTTGGCTGATGTTCTGGCTGGAGAATGTCTCCCAAGTACCTTAGGAGTAATGGAAGGAATGCAGCCTTGACATCTGAGTGAGCTGAGTAGTCTCAATGCTTTCAAAACGTGTTCAGCATCAAACAGCCCACAAGAGCTGTGAGTAGAGGGAGCCAGGCATTCCTCTGGAGGTCAGAGTTCTCAGTTCAACTGACAGGGAAGTTTGAAGTAGATAATTGACCCCTGAGGTTAGGCCACCTCATTGACAACAAGCTTGGGGCGGCCAGAACCATAGTTGTCTTAGGTAATGAGCTCAGCACCTACTCCCCAAGGGTGTTGATACCAACCACTGCACCCTTACTTCCTGGTCCAAGCCTCCTGCTGGCTGAACTTTCAAGCTTGTTGGCACTCTCCCCTCCCCTGCTTCCCCTCCCCTTACAACTGTGGCATATCGCGACTCCTGATTCCCTAAAATGTAATTCATCCTTATTTTCATGCTGCCAAGATGTCTGTTTTTAAAAATCTGTTCCTTTTCGATATGGTGCCTGGTCACAACTCCCTCTAAGGCATGGCGAGAGAAGCATTGATCTCCTCTGCAGTAACAATATGTACTGTTAGCCACTGATCCATTTATCCCATAACATTTTAAATTATAAATATGAGAAACTTAGATCCTAAAGTTCTGGGGGTTGGGGGGTGGGTTTAGGAAGTCTAAGATCGAGCCTTCTGGTATTTGGTAAGAGTTTTTTGTTTTGTGCCTTGTTTTTCGAGAACATTTTTATTTGTCCTTTGACAGTTCATATGTACAGTGCATCTTGATCGTATCTACCCCAATTCCCCATCTCATTCTCCCAACAGTCCTTGTCCCACCTTCATGTCATCTTTGTTACCCACTAAGTCAGTCCAATTAGTGCCACCCACATATGCCTTGATTGGGTCCTGTCCTCAAGAATATGGGCAATTTACCAGTTACTACACTGGGAAGAAACATGACTTCCCTTTCCAACATGGATCAAGTGCCAATAGCCCCTCAGCTAGGGGCGGAGCCTCACAAGCCTCTGTCCTATCCCTATCCAGCACAGTCATATTTGAAGCTGTAGTTTTTACAGCCTTCAGCCCACCTAATCTCTTATCCTGAGTTTGCAAAGGAACGAAAGAAGCGTCAATCCTAAGCAAATCATGAAAATGTTTGTTTTAGGTTCTTACTAAGAGTTAATATTATTCTACAGCTGTCCAACTCAGTGATCTATTGCTGTGATGAGATGTATGACCATGGCAACATTTATAAAAGAAAGCTTTCAACTGGGGCTTACTTACATTCCCAGAGGTTTAGACCATTATCATCACAGTAGGAAACATGGCTGCGTTCCTGCAGTCAGGTGCTGGAGAGGTTGATGGTTATCCATCTAGATCTGAAGGCAGAAGGGAGGGGGACAATGGACCTGGCTTGGCCACTCCCAGTGACAGACTTCTTCTAACAAGGCCACACCTATTCCAACAAATAGTGCCACTCCCTAAACATTCAAATGTATGAGCCTATGGAGCCATTCTTATTCAAACCCACCACAGTTAGCAAGTGAAAAATATCCACCTCACACCAGCCAGAAAGGCTAAGATCAAAACCTCAGGTGACAGCAGATGCTGGCAAGGATGTGGAGAAAGAGGAACACTCCTCCATTGCTGGTGGGAAATGCAAGCTGATACAACCTCTCTGGAAATCAGTTTGGCACACTCTCAGAAAAATGGACATAATACTACCTGAGGACCCAGCTATTCCACTCCTGGGCATATACCCAGAAGATGCTCCAACATGTAATAAAGATACATGTTCCACTATGTTCATAGCAGCCATATTTATAATAGCCAGAAGCTGGAAACAACCCAGATGTCCCTCCACAGAGGAATGGATACAGAAAATGTGCTACATTTACACAATGGAATACTACTCAGCTATTAAAAACAATGACTTCATGAAATCGCAGGCAAATGGATGGATTTTGAAAATATCATCCTGAGCGAGGTAACTCAGTCACAAAAGAACAAACACGGCATGTACTCACTGATAAGTGGTTATTAGCCCAAAAGTTCGAAATACCTAAGAGTCACTTCACAGCAACCATTGGGCTAAGCGTTAGGTCCCAGATGGAGGAGTTGGAGAAGGAACTGAAGGAGCTGAGGGAGTTTGCAGCCCCATAGAGGGAGCAACAGGGTCAACTGGCCTGACCCCCCAATGTTCCTGGAGACTGGATCACCAACCAAAGAATACACATGGAGGGACCCATGGTGCTGGCCACAAATGTGGCAGAGAAGGACCTTGTTAGCCATCAGGGGGAGGAGAGGCCCTTGGAACTGAAGGTGTTAGATCCCCCAGTATAGGAGAATGACAAGGAGGAAAGACGGGAGTGGGTGGGTGAGTGGGTGGGTGGGTGGGTGGGGGAATACCCTCATAGAGGCAGGGGGAGGGGGGAA
>JADRCH010000014.1:17988763-18010565 GCA_019843965.1 Rhynchomys soricoides | reverse complement strand
AAGGGGGGGGGGGGGGGGGGGAAGGGATAGGGGGTTTCCAAAGGGGAGACCTGGAAAAGGGGAAACATTTGAAATGTAAATAAAGTATTAAAAATAACCTAATTTTTAAAAAAATATATATCAATTACTCTTCTTCTGCTCCTTCTCCCTCCTCCTCGTCCCTCCTCCTTCTCCCTCCTCCTCCTCCCTTCTCCCTCCTCCTCCTCCTCTTTTTTCTGTTTCCTCCTCCCTTTCTTCTCCCCCTCCTCTTCCTCTTCTTCCCTTTCTTCTTCTTCTTTGTCTCCTTTTTCTTCCCTTCTCTCTCCACCCCCTCATATTTAGTTTTTTGATACAGGGTCTCCCTATGTAGCCTTGACTGGCCTGGAACTCAAAAAGATCCATCTGTGTCTGCCTCCCAAGTGCTAGGATTAAAGGTGTATGCCACCAGATCTGTCCCTTCAATTCCCTTTCAAAGATTATATTTCTTATTTATCATTTTATTGCTACAACGGAGAGATTTCCTTAGCCTACCTTGTTTGTTTGTTTGTTTGTTTGTTTAGGACAGGATTTCTCTGTGTAGCCCTTGGCTTCCTAGAACTCACTCTGTAGACCAGACTGGCCTTGAACTCACTGTGATCTGCCTGCCTCTGCCTCCCAAGTGCTGAGATTAAAGGCGTGCGCCACTGCCCCTGGCTGTCCTCCCTTCCTTTAGGTGAACTCCATCCATCTGTAAAATCAAATGTTTATTTTAATGCACGTTACAGCTCATAAAATATCTATAACCAGCATCCCTAGAGCCCACTGCCCTGCACATGTAAACCTTAGTTACAAGAGCACAGAACTAAAGGGGCCTTTTGGCGAGGGTTGGCTCTTTTGCTGTGTGGTTTTAGGCAAGGGACACAACCTCTCTGAGTTTCAGTTATATCTGCAAAGTGCAGTTACTGATCCGATGTAGGGACACTGTAAGCACTAGATGCATATTGGAGTACCTGGTACATCACAGATGCTTGGCCCATGACCAGTGTCTTGGCTCAGGTTGCCTTAGAAGTCCAGTCTGCACGAAGATGTCCATGAAGGTAGTTTATCTGGGGAGTGCTCATGGGATCAACAACATCTGGGAGTTGAAAGGGGTTCAGGACCCGACAGGCAGAGGAGTTTGAACTGTGATACAGTTGCAACATGATACTCCTCCAGAAAGGTGGGATGGCTCCCTAGAGCTTGAACCCCCATAGCCAGTTACTGAGTGTGGCTTTTTCTCAGGCAGGGCGACAGTCTCACTCAGAACACAGCCTAAGGACAGACTCAACTGTGAGCCTTAGCAGCTAATACACCAACAGCTGGGAGTCTGGGGCCCCTGTGTTGAAGGGGAATCTGGGCAGTACATCACAGCATCGACCCTAACCACTATTATTATGATGGCTTTGAGGAAGGGGGACATCAAAAGGGGAGGCAATTAATCATGAGCTTTTATCTTCTCCACGCTGGCCACATTAAGCCGTGGCATATGGAAAAAGCACAATAGTCCAGAAAAGATGTTCTGTTTTCTTTTTCTTTCTTTTTTTTTTTTTGTTCTCTGGCATTGGGGGTGGTGGTGGTGGTGGATCTGTTTACATCCTCAGGAAAAGCTAATTGAGGGGACAGAAATTAAAAAAAATCCTGTTTTTCGTTATAGCTGCTAAGGAGAATTCCCAAAGTTCCCTTTGCTAGCATTACAAAAGACCCTCATCCAGTATGCTCTGGCCCCATAATGAAGGTTTCCTTGAAGCAAGTTGTGCTGTCAGTCTTTGAATGAATTTCAAGAAAGTCTTTCTTGGGCTGCCAAGATACATTGGTATCAGCCATAGAAAGTAGTTATCTTGTAATAGCTGTAAGTCTCTTGTGAGATTTGGAACCAAGCCCATGCTGGATGGCAGAGAAGAGGTGTTGACTTCTCACTTAGGAGTATTTTCTCATGCCTTCTCTATGCACAGCCAGCCACCTAAGCACCGGAATATAGCTTTATACATGCCATAGGTTCCTGCAGACCCCAGAGGCTCCTAGGTGTGATTCTGCATATTTGATTTGACTTATCACAACTTCATGTCCCCCTTCACAAGAAAAAGATATTAAGGTAAGAATGGCCCTGGCTTCATTTCTGTTGCTGTAACACACACACACACACACACACACACACACACACACACTCAGACAAGCTGATCATATCACATCCATAGTCAGGCATGAGAGCGATTACATACACACTCTCTTATATAGCTCAGGACCCCTGCCTCTGCCCTACCCCAGCCTAGGGTCTGGTATCATTCGTGGTAGGTCTGAGTTTCCCCATATCAATGAGCTTAATTAAGACAGCACCCTCACAAGGCATGATCCTGAGCCAACCCAATGTAGACAACTCCTCGCTCTCTTCTCAGGCAATCTGAGATTGTGTCAAATTGATGCTTAAATGGTTTGTTATATACACTGTTTTAATCTAGGGATAAAATATGTTTTCTTGACTTAATGGTCTCTTTGCAGCAAGTTTCTTTGGTCAGTTATCTAAGCGACCATTGGTCTTTGTTTGTAAATATAGATACAGCCCACGGCATGTAACAGAAATGGCAACATCAAATGTTCTCTTAAGTTGAGATTTTTCTGCCGGGAAGCTTACTAAACACACTTGGTATTTCTGAACTATCTATGTTGAATGTTTGGGTGCTGGTGTTCTCACCAACACACAGCACTGCATCTGTGATAGAGGCACAGCCATTCCATTCTTCAGACTTGGGAAGCTTTGAATCCAAGCTTACAGTTCGCTATATGCCACCCCCTCTCCCTTCTTTCTTCTCTGCCTCTTCCCATCTGTCTGTCAGAGAAGCCCCTCTGCTGAGCTGAACAAAGTAATGGACTTTCCCCTGGGGACAGTGAGTGTCCCTCCTTGCCTCTTCATGCACAAGGAAGTCTGGGGAGCAAGAGCCATATCCAGTTTCTCTGCTGTCCCTGCAGGACTATGAACAGGCATGGTGTGTGATCCAGGGATTGTTGGAGCGGGAATGGACTTTTCTGTTATCCCCAATTAAAGGTTTCACAAAGTGATGCTGTGAGCTAATCATGTGTGACAAGCAGCACAAATTAGTCATGTTTAGAGGCAGCCGTGTTTTGATGGTTGCATCAGAGATCTGGGCTCATTCCTAGAAACATTATTGAGTAATTTGTCTTTTTAAAGAGAATCTTTAGTGAATTCACCTAGTGTATGATGAAAATGTGCTGGTCTGGGAGCCACTCTAGATCTGAGTTTGGAGGTTTTTGAAGTCAGGTGACATTAGAGGTGTGGCTGCATCACCGGAAAGCACAATGTCCTCCTTGGTGACATTGGTCGACAACTAACATTGCCTCTTTCCACGGTTTTGTTTTATGGTCTGGTAAACATGCTGGCAGTGTTGGGCTCACAGCAAGTGCTTTCTATCAATAGTCCTTGGCTTCATGGTGGGTGATGTCCCGTTAAAGCCATTAGAAGCTGAAAGTAGTGTAAGTGAAAATGAGCTGAACACGTATAGTCTAGGGGCACTAGATCAACTACATCGTGCTTAGCAGTGATGGCTGCTCCATCTCACAGGGGCTTGTCTAATTGGGAGCTGTGGTCACTGTAGTTATCTAGCATCTCAGAGAAGATGGGACTCAATATGGAGGCTGGAATGATGGCCAGTTGACTTGGTTTGGAAATACCTGGTAGACACACCTCTGAGTACAACTGTAGGTATTTCCAAAGAAGTTAAACTGGGGAGGAAGGAGCCACCCACAGTGTTGGGGACACTATCCCATGGAAGAGGGTTCCAGACTCAATAAAGTGGAGAAAGGATTGTAGCCTGCAGAATAATAGCATTCATTGCTCATTGCTTCTATCCTGTGCACATAATGTAACCAGCTGCCTCGTGTTCCTGCTTTTCTGCCATAACAGACTGTCTCGCTTCAAACTGTGAGCCCAAATAAATCCTTCCTCCCTTGCATTGCTTCTTGCTAAGTATTTGGTAGCATCAATGTGAAAAGTAACCCATCAGGAATCAAACTGTCAGGTATGGCTGCTGCTCAACAGACCAGCTTCACTCTGTCATAAAGTCAACCTGTCATACATTGGGGACTGTCTGCAAAGAGTGGTTACTGTGATTACTAGGGTGCCCTTTACTATGACACCCAAGTTAAGATATTGAAGAAGTGAAAGAGACAGTACAAATGGTAACTTATATAAAAGTTTTACCTATTGACCAGAATATTGACTTCTCTATTACAGAGACATAAAAAAAGATTCAACTGCAAAACTGTTTTCAATGACAAAGTTATTTTTAAAAAATTATTAATTTTTTATTTTATGTATATAGATGTTTTCCTTGCATGTATGTCTGTGCACCATGTGTATTCCTGGTACCCATGGAGGTTAGAAGAGTGTCAGGGCCTCTAGAACTGGATTTACAGATGGTTGTGAGCCACCATGTGGGTGCTGGAAATTGAACCCAGAGTTTCTGGAATAGTAGCTAGTGCTCTTAACCACTGAGTCATCTTCCTAACCCCTCCCATTTTGTTTGTTTGGTTGGGTGGTTGGTTTTTATTGTTGTTGTTGTTTTGAGTAGGGTCTTACTATGTAGTCCCAGCTAGCCTGGAACGCTATGTTCTGGGAGGAAGTAGAGCAGGCTAGTCTCAAATTTATAGAGATCTATTGGCTCTCTCTCCTTGGTGCTGGGATTAAGGAGATCCTTGCACCCTAGCAGAGAAACACAGTGTTCAGAAGTTTATACCATGCCTCTCAAAGATACAGTTCTTTGAAGAAATAAAGTATTTACATATATTAAAGAAGGTTTAAAATGTCCCTCCACAGAGGAATGGATACAGAAAATGTGCTACATTTACACAATGGAATACTACACAGCTTTTAAAAACAATGACTTCATGAAATTCTCAGGCAAATGGATGGATCTTGAAAATATCATCCTGAGCGAGGTAACGCAGTCACAAAAGAAAGAACATGGTATGTGTTCACTGTTAAGTGGTTACTAGCCCAAAAGTTTGAAATACCCAAGAGTCACTTCGCAGCAACAGTAGGGCTGAGTGTGAGGTCCCAGATGGAGGACTTGGAGAAAGGACTGAAGGAGCTGAGGGAGTGTGCAGCCCCAGGGAGGTAGCAACAGTGGCAACTGGCCTGACCCCCTGATACTCCTGGAGACTGATCCACCAAGCAAAGAATACACATGGAGGGACCCATAGTGCTGGCCACAAAGACTGCAGAGGAGGGTCTTGTTAGCCATCAGGGGGAGGAGAGGCCCTTGGGCCTGAGGGTGTTAGATTCCCCCAGTATAGGAGAATGACAAGGAGGGAAGATGAGAGTGGATGGGTGGGTGGGTGGGTTGGAGAATATCCCCATAGTGGCAGGGGGAGGGCGGAGGGAATGGGGAGGTTCCAAAGGGGAGATCTGGAAAGGGGGAAACATTTGAAATGTAAATAAAATATGAAAAAAAATTAAAAAAATAAATAAAAAATAAAAATTAGAGGTCAAAAATAAATAAATAAATAAATTTCTTTATAAACATTATTTGAATATTTACAAAGTTTTGTCAGGATAATTATTCTTGATGCATAATTTTATGTACTTCATTGTATTTTCCAATCAGTTTCTTGGCTTATCTGTTGCTATGTTTTTCTGCAGAAAGTATTTTTTCACTAGTTTGGCTTAATTTTTTCATAAAATCCTTTGCATTGGTGGTTTTACGCACTTGACATTGTTGATACCTCAATCCCCTGCTTCCCGTAGGCAGCGATACATTGAATTGGGATAACAGTCTACTGGGTGGAAATGGCTTGTGAACCAAAAGCTTTTCTAAGCTCTACAGAGCAATTGCAGTGAGCTCTTACAACACTGGGATGCGTAACTCACCCAGCCCAAATATTTCCTCAGGTAATGCTGGTGTCTATTAAGCGTTTTTCTTTGATAAAATGACTATGATACAACTTGCAAATAAGTTATCTCTATTTCTAGTTCTTTTGACCTGCTCACCAAATTTAAATGATTCAAAATTGTAGGCCTTCCTTCTCAATTACATTCTATTCTGGGAGAGAATTCAAATCTAAATGAAGAGGATTACCACTCATAGGTTGAGGCAATCCAGGACACAGTTACAGACTGTCAGAGCTAAATCTTGTGCTCATTAGACCTCACATTGCCCACTTCCTGCTTCGCCTTTGGAAGAGGAAGTTTAAGTCTGTCCTTGTGCCATGGGCTTGTGACCTCTGTCATTAGCCACGGAGAGCACAGACCTTAGAGTTGAGAAGGAGTACACATGTGACCTAAGGTGTAATTGTTACCATTTTGAAATTGTTAGTGTTGATTTCAGTGTTGGAGATCACAATCCAGCGCTTCATGCACACGGGACAAGCACTCTCCTGATTTCTATCTTAAAATCCTTGATTTTTGAACAAATGCATTCTCCTGTTATAGTGAGTCCCTTCCATTGTGAAGCTCATTTTGTCTGTGAGTTGGTTTTCAATAATAATATTTCTGTTACAGGTTCAAGTTCAAAAGTTGAAAATGTATAATTAAATTTATTTTAACTGATAAGTACAACTGCATATTTATGGGGTACTATGCAATGCTTTGAAACACAAATATATCATATAATATTAAATCAGGTTAAATGTATATCCTCAAACTTAATTTTTAAGTTTGTTTGTTTGTTTATTTATTTATTTATGACTGCTCTGCTGCTTGCACATCCGCAGGCCTAAAGAGGGTATCAGATATCCTTATAGATGGCTGTGAGCCACCATGTAGTTGCTGGGAATTGAGCTCCAGACCTCTGGTAGAGCAGTCAGTGCTCTTAACTGCTGAGCCATCTCTCCAGTCCCAAACTTAACCATTTTTAATAGTAAAAACATTCATGATTTTACAGCTTTTTGAAATATACATTTATAAAGTTAAAGTTGAAAAACTCCATTCACTTGGTACTTTGTCTAAAGACTTATAAACAATTCTGAACAAAATGCAACCAAAATAAAGAACATCATAGGACTCTTGGAATAATTTTCTTTGGGATTACTTATCATAACAGCTCAAATATTTGTGCCAGTTGGCAAGCAGTAAGGAGAATTGTGTGATCTCGTGCATGTGCGTGCATTTGTGTATGTGTGTGTGTAAAATCTGACAGCTCAGCCTCCATGCCCATGGTGACCATGACAACCTGTTTGACAAAGGCCCTACGTCCATACATACTGCTACAGTTCAAGATTATTTTTTCTCTCCAAGTTCTTGACAGAGTGAGAACATTTCCCACCAGGATTCTCCCTACCAAAGTTTATTATTTCAAAACTAAAGTTTCTCTTCTATGATCAAAACTTTAAACTGCATTTAAAGGTTTCCAGCCTTTAAATCAGAAGGTCAAATGTTTCATCTTTGACAGAAAGAACTTTCCAAAGTTTGTATTACACGAGTTTTTGTTTCAAACAATAAACCATTATAATCAACCGACTTCCTAACGGAAGCATCCGGAAGCACCCTATGACCTCAGTATAAAGCTTGTGGCTAGAGGTTTCTCAAAGATTCTTGTTTTGCTGGAGACTGAGGCCAGGGCTTTACTTATGCTAGGCAAGTGCTGATGACTGAGCCACATCCACAGCTCTTGGCTTTTTGAAACCATATCTTCCTGAGTAGCCTTGGTCGGCCTCAAACTCAAAATGTTATGGTGTGTGCCACCATGCCTTTCTCTCAAAAGATTAGAAATTGTCATATAACCTAGCAATCTCTCAGCAGAGTAAAACACCTAACAGAGGTTAGACCAGAGCCTCATGGAGGCTTCTGATCCCTCATGTTTATCACATCTGATTCCTCGAGTTCATAGCACCTGTACACCCCACCCCACTGAGTTTATCTCTGCTGCTGCTGACCTGTGAACTGAGCTGCTGATTTCCAGACAACACAGACGGGAGTTGCTCCAGAGAACCTTTCTAAACAGGTCCCCCCCCCAATATCCTTTCTTTCCCACTACCTCTGGAGGGCGGTTGGATAAAAGGGAGGTTAAAGCATTCAAGAAACCTCATTTAAAATGGATTTTGAAAAAAATTAAAGTTACAGGAATGCCCATCGTGGGGCAGTTCAGTTCACAGGTCAGCAGTGGCAGCTCAATCCACTCAGAAACACTTCACGGACACACCAGTAGTCCAGTTCGGTAAGTCAGGATAGCAGAACATGAATCAGCAGCAGTGGCACTACCTAGCAGAGACAGCCAGACCTCAGCCTCCACACAAGTCAGCAGGAGGGACCAGAGCCAACAGGAATGCCAGGAAAAGTTCTCTCTCAATGAAGCCAAGATCAGCAAAGACTTGAGACCAACACGCGTTACACAGGTAACTCTATAAGCAAGCCCAGCTAGCCTCTGTCACTGTCCATTGACTTCTATTTCTATCCTTCCAAACGTCATGTGTTCTCCACAGGTCTTGCCCCAGCATGTGATTCTGTCTCAGATGACATCACTATGCCAATCTGCCCGAGTCTGAGAAAGCGGCAAGAAACTACAGCACACCACCAGAAGTTTTTTTGGCAGATTTCTCTCTAAGGAGTCTCAACAAATACAGCTCAACTACACAATGTAAGGCAGACCAATACATGTGTGTTGTTAGCAAAGAATCTTTCATTGCATATCCTTTCATGTGATTGCTTTAGCAGAACATCCTCTCCCCTGTGTCTGCTTCAGCTAAATGTTCCTTCACGTGTCTGCCCCAGCAAAACACCATCCAAATGACTTTCCGAAGAACCCTTAAGTTTCCACTTCAATTGCACCTGTACTGTGAAGTTCATCATAGTGTTACTTACCACAGCCAAGCTATGGATCCATCTGAATGCCCATTCATCACAAATGGATACAGAAATTGTGACAAATCTGGACAATGGAATACTCAGGGTTGCTAGAAAATATAATACCACTTTTTTGAGACAGGGTTACTTTGAGTATCCATGGAATGTCCTGAAATTCACTCTGTAGACCAGGCTGGCCTTGAATCTTTGTGTGTCTGCCCCCTGAGTGCTAGGATTAAAGGCGTTTTCCACCACACCTGGCACTAATGCCATTTTAAAATAACATGAATAGAAGATATTTTGCAAAGTGAAGTAAACCAAACATACAAAGAAAAAAATGTTGTGTGATTACTTTATATGTGCATTAAAAAAAAACCAGCTACAAAGAAACAGAATAAAGGGGTTTCTTTTAGGTAGTTACTAGGTATCAGTAGGGAAGAGTTTTAAAGAATGGGAGATGTAGGTCAAAGGCTCAAAGGTGTAGTGATGTAGAAGGAATGACCTAGAAATCATTCAGGAATATTTGCATTCATAATTATCTACCATATGTTGGATATTTTCTAGGAAGGTTTTAGGCACTCTTTTGATAAGTGCACAAGAAGTGGAGCATGTCACAGGGCTATGTGCTGACTTGCTACTTATGATGAGCATGACACTCCATGTAGTCAAGCATCTGATTGCACATCCTAGATATATATGGTAAAATAAATGGAATCGGTGCCACTTGCTGCTTATTCAGTTTCACTGGACTGCAGGAGACTTGTTAGCAGCTAATTAATATGCTTTCTTTCCATGTTGCACAAGAAACTTAGTGATTAAAAAGGGAAGAACTTATTTAGAACAGTTGTTGCATCTACACGGGAAATTAAGCTACAGCGAATGATTTGAGAACCACCTTGTGAGTGGCCTATGCTAATTTACTGTCTTTGAGCTCAATGTAGCCCCTACCTTGTGAAGAATTTTGATGCTTTTTAAGCAGTGTCCCCGTGGCCAGTGAAACCATCATGATATCCTCCTTATGGGCACTAGATAAAGCAGACACTGTGTTAGTGTGTCAGGGTTCTCCAGAGAAACAGAACTTACAGAGTGAATCTGTTTATCATCTTTTTCTATCTATGTGTCATTATCTATCTATCTATCTATCTATCTATCTATCTATCAATCATCTATTATTTCTATATATATTAATCATCTGTCTACATGTCTATCATCTATCTATCTGTCTATTTTTGTACTTAAATATCTACCTATCTATCTAGAAAGGGGATTTATTAAAATGGCTTACAGGCTGCGGTGCAACTAGTCCAACAATGATTGTCTACCAATGGAAAGTCTAATAAGCCAGTTGTTCAGTCCACAAGGCTAGATGTCTCAGCTGGTCTTCAGTGTGTTCAAGAATCATGAAGAAGTAGGTTTGAATGCCAGTGAAGGAATGGACTTGATAGTGAGAATGACAGCAAGCAGGCACAGAGCAAGCAAACTTCCTCCTTCTATGTCTTTTTTGTTGCCTGCAGAAAGAGTGGTTCTCCCATCTCAAAGATGGGTCTTCCCACTTCAGATGATTTAACTAAAGAAAAATCACTCACAGGTGTACCCAGCTGCATGGGTTTTAGTTAATTCCAGATGTCATCAAGTTGACAACTAAGACTGGCTCTCACAGACACTTAATGGAAATTACATATTCTGCATTTTGATCTTTCAAGGAAGATGAAAATGTACTTTCAATGTTTTAATCTAATTGCTGGCAAAATACTATCTCAAATGAAAAATGTTATTGAATATTGTGATAAATTATAATTGAAAATCTACCTGTATTATTCAAAAAGTAAGTATATTAAAACTGGGCTGAAGAGGCTCAGGAATTAAGAATGCTTACTGCTTATGACTGAGGACCCTGGCTTAGTCCCCAATTTCATATCTGGCTGCTCATTATTGACAGTAACTGCAGCTCCAGTGGATCGTGTCTTCTGGCCTTCACAGGGACTGTACTCACATGCACATATGCACAGAGAGGTGCATACATATTTGTATGCATATGTGAGTATACATGCGCAAGTGCACACACACACACATGCACACAAATAAAAAATAAAGTCTTAAAAAAGGAATGGAGCTGGATAATGGTGATGTACACCTTTAATCTCAGCATTTGATCTATAGAACAAGTTCCAGGTCAGTTAAGACTACCCAGAAAAACCCTGTCTCAAACAAAACAAAGAAAGCAACTACAGTTTTCCTTTGTGCTCCATGATGAGCTAATCAGCCTTGACCTTGACGTTGACTTGTGATGGTCAGTCTTGACCTTGACCTGTGATGGTCAGCCTTGACCTTCTGCATCTCTTTTCCTGACTCTGACCTCTGTTTCCTCACATTTCTCTCTGGTCATGCTGGTGGTAAGGCATTTTCATGAAACTCCCAGACTTCATCCAGGACTAGTAAGCCAATCCTAAAGCAAACAACAGCTAAGTATATGTCTCATCACCCACTGCTCACTAGAAACCCGAAGAAAGGTACACTATATTTGGTATTGTTTAAAGGCGAATTCATTGTGCCTTAACAGGAATCAACAGGGAGAAGAGAAGGGCGCATCTGGTTGTCTTCAGATTTTCCAGGACTTGAACTGAGAACCCAATTCATTTCTTATTTCTTTTTGGAACTGGTAGTGGCCGACAATGCCAAGGAAAACTCTGCTCACACCATCCCTCCTCATTGAAGTCCATTATAGCAATCATTTGTTTTTAAGTGAAACATCTTATGTGTTAACGGCCTAGAATTGTCTTGGGAAAACCTGGATGGAGCCATCCCAACTACTATCATTGCCTTGGTTACCCTCTAGCTTCTCAATGAGACATAATATCGCCCCGTTCTCGTGAACAACTTCTGTGTAATGAAAGTGACTATGCACTTATCATAAAAAAGTGATGTTGTTACTATCCATAATGAAATCATAAGAAGCTGAAAGATGGTGAGTCTATGGGCTCTTTCAGAGGTCACAATTTATCCCTTGTGGGAGCCAAGGGCCAAGGACAACCTCCATCTCTGTTTGTACAATTCTGGAACTTTTTTTTTTTTTCAGTTAAAACACACAGAGCTCTTGATGGGGAGGAGAACCAAATAATTTATCTTCCTCTTGTGTCCAGAACCTAAGGCCTACATAAATTTGGGCCTACAGCATTGAAACTATTTTAACAGTACACTCCAATGAAATACCAGAAAACCACTGCTTTTTTTTTTTTTGGTGGCAGAAGGAGGCCTTGGAAGTCCAAAGTTGCATTGGAGACCAGCTGTATACCTTGTGTAAACTTTATTGTTGGAGGACTCCGTCACCTGTAAAATGGCCCTCCCAGCATGGGCTGCCAACACATCTGGGTCGCAACAGCTGGGAACGATTTTTGGTTGGAAAAATAACTTATGTGGAAAAGGAGCATAAACTTTCATCATATACTGGCTGGTTGTAAACCTTAGGCCATGTCAGCAAGAAATTCTAATGATTTGTTTTTCTATTTGGTTGTAATTAGATATTTCTGGGGTACACAAGGCACACACCTCCCAGGCGACAGTCCTGGTAATAAGATGAACTGTATCATCATTTTCTTAATCCCCTAAGTCCTTTATATGTATAGATATATAAATTGGTGAGACAGATGCTAAATGAGGAACAAAGCTTATGGATAGCCTCCTTAGGTTTTCTTTCTGTGACTCTGCCTACACAATGTGCAAGTAAGGACAAAAACAAGAACCATTCAAATCCAACAAGTATGACGTAACCCAGACGAAAATTTTGTTTCTCACTGCCAAATAATGGCATGTGGAGTTGGGTGACCAGATGACTGTGACTAGAGATGTCCAGATAGGAGAAGACAAAGGCGAGGGTCCTGTCCAGAGGCAGAGTAGAACCATATTTTAAGTCTGGCATCACTTAGCGGCAGATAGCCTGCTCTTTTTCTGGTTGAGAAAACAGAACATATTGATTGCCTCAGTCCACAGAGAGTGGGGAAACTCGACCTGCACCCGCTCCTTGTAAATGTTATCTTGTCAACCCTGAAACTGCATTGCCCAAAAGTCTTGATAAAAGGTGCAGTTTTTCTTTTTATTATTCAACTGTTCTTTAAAAATCTAAGGATTTTGAAATAAGAATTGTGGGAAAATCATTTGTGTTGAGTGTGTTCACAATACTGTAACAATCACAGCCACCATATTAAAAACATGATTTCTTAATTTTTAAAGCATCTCCAAAATACCAGTAGAGTATGAACACGGAAAATACATGCTTTTTTTTTCTTCTGAGATTGAGCAGTGGTCTTCTTGCTTTCTTTCTGCCTTGGAAGGTAGGTCGTTCCTGGGACTGGTTCTTGTCCGGTTTATCTGTATCTGTCCACATGTTATGTTTTACCTTTTTTTGAACTTTGCTTTTATTCTAGGGTGATTGTAAACCAGAGTAAAGCTTCATAAATCTATAAATACCCTAAAATGAAATTTCACCAGGGTTATACGACTGGTGTAGGGGCTGTAGGGGCTTTATGATGTTCAGATTTAGAGGAAAGGGGTTCCAACTCCCCCATAATTAGATGCAACTGCGTGGGTTAATTATCAGAGAGCACAGATGAATTTAATTTCTAAGCTTCTATATTTCAAATTGCATATGGTTATTACATGAAATAAATGCCCAGAATACGCATGCATTAAGGCAAGCCAGCAAAACACAGTCCCGAGTAACTTGAGAAATTTCCCCTCCGTGAAACTTGTGGTCCCCACTTTGGTGCTTAGAGAACACTTATGTCTCTTTAATGTCCCATGTGAGGATCCTAAGAGACTCTCACCAGCCATTACCCAATTGCTGGTAGCAGTGAAGCCTCACTGGAGTCCCATTGGGAGTATTGGTGGTGTATTCTTGGCCTGGCCTTACAGTGAATGCAAAGGGCTCTAAATGTTTATTGGAAACAACCTTTAAAGAGAAAAATGGAAATGACATTACTGGTTTAACTTTATTTTATGAGTCAAATGGAGACCTCCATCTTTACATAGAATACAATATGGTAACATTCCAGCATGAGTTAAATCATGGTGGCTCTTATACGGGTGCAGATTTTATTCTCTGTACTCTGGAATTGGTAGACTTTCCTAATCCCAGGCTGTCATGTCTGGTTGTCTTTTGAAAAAGATGTTGTTGCCTCAAGTCTACAGGATGGTCTGGGTGATGTTGTGCCAGGGACATAGCAGCTTCCAGGGAAAGAAAATTTCAACAAAGACCGAAGATTGTCCTCTGGTTGTCTAGTTTGGAAACTATAGTGGGTGAGTTCAGAAAGTAAATGGTTTGGCTTCTTCAGATCTTGATGCTTTGACCAAAAGAATGGCTCTCCTTTAGTAATTAACAGGCCTTGTTTGTTTTTAGTTCTTTTGAATGTAATCAAGACGGGACGGGGAGAGAAGACGTTCTCAGGAGTGCTTTGGCACTCACCAACACAGCCGGTGGATGATTAAAGCAGTGGGGTATGTGGCTAAGTGGGTCCTAT
This sequence comes from Rhynchomys soricoides, assembly GCA_019843965.1. Classification (NCBI taxonomy): domain Eukaryota; kingdom Metazoa; phylum Chordata; class Mammalia; order Rodentia; family Muridae; genus Rhynchomys; species Rhynchomys soricoides. The sequence continues at coordinate 17,996,264 of JADRCH010000014.1, read as the reverse complement.
TTATGTGTTACTCAATGACACGAGGAGGCATGCTTCAGTTCAAAGCATTGATTCCCTGAAAGTGTCTCCACCGGGCATCATATAGCTTGGCAAAATGCTTTCGGTAATGCTGGAGTGATTCACACGTGCCAAGAGTCTTTGAGTAGTCGTCTGAGGAGACAAAGCTAGGGAACAGAAGGGGGCAGGCAGAGGGCATCTGACCATAAAGACTGAGAGTTTCATTGGTTAGTGGAAGAATTTCTTGGCCAGTACCCCTGGGAATGGGTGGTTTATTGCAAACATTCCCAGGCATACATGTCTTTAATAACAGTCTTTGGAACGTTGTCAGGGAAGGTCTTTGAACAGAGAACAACCGCGAAGTTGAATCATGATGGCTTAAGATTCAAGATGATTTACTATTTTATGTGACAAACTTGTAGGTAGCTGTACTCCTTGCTGGCTTCTCTTCTCTGTAGCTTTCTGGGTTTGTCCTCTTTTTTTCTCTGCTGGCTTCTTCCTGCAGTAATTATAGCATAGCATCCATTCAGAGCAGTGTCTGCAATGTGTTTAGCCCCAGGCCCGGCTGGACAAGTGTAAATCCATTAGAGAGCCGAGTCTTCTCAGCGAGGAATGGCTGGAATCAGTTTGTAAGGCATGACAGTTGTGGCTGGAAATGAGCAGCTGTGACTCAGTTACTCTGGTTTCGAGAAATATATCCCTCTTCATCATTTTGTCTGATTTGTGGGATAGTGAAAATGATGTTTATTCCTTGGCTACTTCTAGATAACCTGAAGGGAAAAATCTCTTGTGTGGTCTTAGATAGAAGAGGAGATTTAGGTAGAGATGTCCATTTTCATGTTAATGTAACATCTTTGCCTTATATCTGCTAATATAAGCCCTGCTAGTGCAGGGATTTTGTCTTGGCGTCTAGACCTCCAGTGCCCAGACTGTGCCCTTACTGTCACCTAGTAAGTTCTCAATAAATGCTGAGAAGATGGGTGATGATGGAGGCAACGGTTTCACAGTTAAGGATGCTCTTGGTTCCCATGACAACGCTCATCACTAGCTGTGGATTCTTTCCTGTTCCTCACTTTTTCTGTAATAAAAGATATGATCACTGGGGGAAGAAATGAAGAAGCCTATTATATCAGCTTGTGAGAATGAAATGAATTAGCACATATAAAGTGCTTAGACAATTGCTACAGTGTGCCTCCGGAAGAAGTATTTGTTTATTTATGTGTATATTCATTTATGTGCCTTGAGGCCAGGGATCAACAAAGGGATCTTTTACTGTTCTCCACTTTTTTCTTAAAGCTTCTTTTAATGTTTGAAACTATAATATACTTACATCATTTCTCTGTTCCTGTTCTTCCCTCTAAACCCTCTTATATATCCTTCGTTTTGCTCTTTCAAATTCGCAGCCTCTTTTTTCATTAATTGTTGTCACATGCATACATATATACATTTTCATACACACACACACACACACACACACACACATTCCTGAATACAACCCGTTCATTCTGTATTGTGATATTTACATGGGTGTTTTCAGTACTGATTATCTGGAAATGAATAACCAGTTGCTGTGCTCTTCCCTGGAGAAGGCTATTTCTCTCACTCTCAGCCTTCTGGAGTCCTGTAGTTCATTCAGCCTGTGGATCTTGTATGTGCTTGAGACCTACCTTGTGGTCTCATCCTTGTCCACTTTAGCGTGTCTGTTATTGTCCTTGTTCAGCTCATGTCTGGGCAGTCCTGTTGGTGAGACTTTATGGGTGTAGCTTCTGACATTACTGAAGACACAATCTCACAGCAAACAACCTGATCCTCTCTCTCTTAAGATCTTTCCATGCCCTCTGCTAAAATGTTCCCTGGGCCTTGGGTGTGGGAGTCACTTTGTAGATATATTATCCCTCGGGATGGGGCAGAAGTATTTGTTGTAGTCACTGCTAAGTTCTTCCACGAGCCTCAGCTTTGGCCTCTGTAGAATGGGGTTATAAAAGCCATGTTATTTGGAGAATTAAATGGTGGTTTCATCCTCAGTGTCAGGCCTGGGTTGGGAATGGGGTCAAGGTCACGATTGTTTCACCTGGTTTTTGCAGTGACTTTCTCCTTTTGTAATATATTTGATTTCCACAGTCGCCTAGTAGAACAACGGGTCAAGAGCACTTAGGCATAAAGTACCAAAATGTACCTGGTAACCCATTGCATAGGCAGAGCCCAAGGTCAACACTACCGTGACCTTCAGCTTTCTAAGAAACAGCTCCGACACCCTACACACTCTCAGACTTCCAGTGGGAGAGGCACCACCCCGAGAAAGTGCTCAGCCTAGGCTCAGGAGTGACGGTCTCAGAGAGGCCGAGGTTAAACAGGCTTAAGTGGGATGATTAGAAGAAAGGGTCAGGATAAAGAAGCATGTAAAAGGGGAGGAACCCTAAAGGAAGGGCTGATTAGCGTTCAGAGTCTCCTCATGACATCCTCACACTTGGCCATTCGGTATACTGTGTCCTCATGGATTTTCTTCCCTCCCCAGGGTCCCCCTTTCCTCTTGAACTAGGTCCTCTTCCTTCTGGCTTTAATTACATGCATGACACTAGCCTGTCTATTTCCTACCTTTCTTCAGATGGCCTTTCTCTTCTCATGGTCTCCCTTTCAGTTTTGTGATCTAAAGGCGAACAAACATAAACACAACGCACATGCACAGGCAACTTTAAGTGCACGTTCTGTGTGTGAGACTAAGCATTCCGAGATTAAGCTCATTTCACTTAACATAATGATTTCTGGTTCCATTGGACTCTTGAAAATATTTTATTTTTCCTTCTGGCTGAATATGATTCCGTTGTGTGCACATATCACATTCATCTCTTGATGGAGACCTAGGCTGGTTTGATTTCTTTCCCCTTGTGGACAGGGCAAAGATAGACATGGATGTATGCACATCTCTGCAGTGTGTTGACTTGGAGTTCTTTGAGCCTATGATGGAAGTGGGTCAGCTGGGTCATGTGGTAATTCTATTCTCAGTTTTGAAGGAACTTCCATTTTCATTTCCATAGTGTCTGCAGCAGTTTACATTCCTCCCCACAGCGAGTACAGATTCCTCAATCCCTCATCTTTGCCAGTATTTCTGCCATTTGTTTCCTTTATTCTGACCAGGATGTTATGGACTCTCAAAGCCATTTTAACTTACACATCCCTTATAGCTAAGGGCATTGCACATTGTTTTAAGTACTTACTGGCCATTTATAGTTCTGCTTTTGAGAATGTTCAGCTCATCAGCCTGTTTATAGACAGGATGATTTGGTTTGGGGCATTTAATTTTTAAAGTTCTTTATCCTGGCTGTTAATCCCTTGTCTGGTGTGTAGTTGGCAAAGGATTTTGTTTCCATTCTGTAGGCTGTCATTTCACCCTGATGGTTGTTTCCTTTGCTATGCAGAAGCTTCTTTGTCATTTACCAGGACTCTTTGCTGTGCTATTGGAGTCCCATTTAGAAAATCCTTGTCTATTCCTTTATTTTGAAGTATTTTTGCCTATTTTTTTCCTAGCAGTTTTAAGGTTTCAGATCTTAAGTTCCTTGATCCATTTTGAATTGATTTGGTACATGACGAGAGATACAAGTCTAGTTTTATTCTTCTGCATGTGGAAATTCAGTTTTCCCAGGACCATTTTTTTTAAAAGATTTATTTATTTATTTTATGTTTACGAGTACACTGTAGCTGTCCTCAGACACACCAGAAGAAGGCATTGGATTCCATTACAGATGGTTGTGAGCCACCATGTGGTTGCTGGGACTTGAACTCAGGACCTCTGGAAGAGCAGTCAGTGCTCTTAACCTTTGAGCCATCTCTCCAGCTCCCCAGGACCATTCTTTTAAGAGACTGTCTCTTCTTCAGTATAAGTATATACCGAAATTCAGTATATATAAATTCAGTATATATATATATATATATATATATTATTTTTTTCAGTATATACTGTACATATATATGTATATATACATATGTGTATACATACATACATACACATATACTAAAGTTATGGAGCTATAACTAAGTTTACTTCTGGGCCTGCTATTTTTTTTAAAGAATTATTTATTTTATGTATATGAGTACACTGTAGTTGTCTTTAGACACACCCAAAGAGGGCATCGGATCCCATTACAAATGGTTATGAGCCACCATGTGGTTTCTGGAAATTGAACTCAGGATCTCTGGAAGAGCAGTCAGTGTTCTTAATAGTGTCCTGAGCCATCTCTCCAGCCCCTGGGCCTGCTATCTAGTTCATTGGTTTCCATTTCTCCTTTTGTGCCACTGTCATGCTGGGTTTGAAAGTGTGGCCATGTGCTATAGGTTGAGATTGAGCACTGTAATGTCTCCAGCACTAGTCTTTCCTCCAAGGATCTGTTAGCTATTCATGGCCTTTTGTGTTCCCATATGAATTTTAGGATTTTTTTCCTAGTTATGTGAAGAACATCATTGGGATTTTGGCACAGATTGCATTAAATTAGTAGATAGCTTTTGATAATGTTGCTGTCTTTACAATATTAATTCACCTTAGTTATGAACACAGAGGTTCTTTTGATCTTCTAGTGTCATGTCTTCTTTGATTTCTTCATGTCTTCAAGTGTCTAAATGCTTTCACTTTGGGGTTAGGGAGATGGCTCAGTGGAGAAAATGCTTATTGCACAAGCGTGAAGTGTAGATTCAGATCCCCAGAATCCACATCAAGCCAGTACTTCTGTGGGAGATAGGAAGTAGAAACAGGAGAGTCCTTGGAAGCTTTTGAGACAACTAGCCTGACATACTCTGTGGTGAATAAAAGAACCTGTCTCAAACAAGATGGTAAGTCAGGAATCTGGGGTAGTCCTCTGCCCTCAATAAGCATGCCCATACTTACACATATACAAAGACTTTTAAAGAGTTGTCATTATAGAGGCCTTTTTCCTGCCTTCTTGCTTAAGCTTATTCCTAGTTTTTTTGTTGTTCTTGAAGCTGCTATGAATAGGATTTATTCCCCAACCCCCCCACCCCAGATTTCACTCTTCCCTCATGCAGGATCTCCCTGTGTAGCTCTGTCTGGCTTGGAATTCTCTCTGTAGACCAGGGTAGCTTAAAACTCACAGAGATCCACCTGCCTCTCCCTCCTAGTGCTGGGATTAAAGGTGTGTACCACCAGTCTGGCTATGGGTTCATTCTTGGTGAGGTCATTATTTGTCTGTAGAAAACTATTGATTGCTGCATGCTGATTTGGTATCCTGTCACTTCCCTAAATGTGTTTCTCAGTTCAAAAAGTCTTAGGGTGGAGTTAGTAAGGCCTTCTAAGAATAAGATCACATTGTCTGTAAATAGGCATAATTTGACTTATTCCATTCCTATTTGTATTTTCTTTTGTAGTTCGTTCTCTTGTCTTACTAGTCTAGCTAAGACTTTGAGCTCCATAGTCAATAAAAGTAGAATGGGTACTTCTGTCCTGTTGTAGATTCGAAAGCAAATGCTCTTAGTTTCTCTCCATGTGATATGTTAACTGTAGGTTTGTCAATGATATTCTCCTTTTTTAAAATTTATTTTATTTTATGTACTTTGGTATTTTGTCTACATGGATGTCTATGTGAGGTTGTTGGATCCCTTGGACCTGAAGTTACAGACAATTGTGAACTGCCATGTGAGTGCTGTGGGTTGAACCCAGGTCCTCTGGAAGAGCAACCAGTACTCTTAATCACTGAGCCATCTCTCCAGCTCCATGTCCATGACATACTCTTAAGGAGGAAGGTTGAAATGCCTGAAATAGTACTTACTTAAAGTTGAAGATATCAGTATGAATTAATGTTTAACTTAACAAATATATGGAAGTTGTGCATAGAAATACTCTAGATAGATGTAAATATATATCTGTTACATATATTTCCTCTGTATCTGAGAGACTCTAGAAGCAAAACCATCTGGTAGTAATGAACATATCCAGAGCCCAGATCTTGGTTACTGTACTATTTTCTAGTTAAAGAAACCAAAACTTTATGGAGGAATACTGATTCTGAGGCTGGGCATATAACATACTCTGAGGACATGAAGTGCTAGAAAAAGAAGGTCCTGACAACAGAACAAAAAAGGATAAGGTATTTAAAGGGAATCGGGAGCCAGCTGTAACAAGAACCAGTGTCCAGAGCTGAAATAATTTGAACAATAAAAGAAACACTGTAGTACTGAATTATATAACCCATGATATAATTAAGCCTGTGTTAGTAAAAAGAAATGTTTGCGCAAACATACACATGGTGAAAAGTGATAGCCCATCCCCCAGGATGGGCTGTGTGTAATGCCTCCATGGTCCAGAATGGAAAGAAGGGAGAAAGAATGGCTTTGTGATGGGTAAGCTCTACAGACTTACCTCAGCCAGCTAACCAGACACCAGCAGTGGTATGTCATCTTTAAGGAATGTTCCCTTCATATGACGTCATGAGAACACACTTGGTGGTCGTCCTTCCACAAGCTCATCGCTCCGGTACAAGCACGAGAAACCCAACAAACAAATTTAAGAACAGTCTATAAATATGTGATAAGTAATCTTCAGAACTGCCAAGGTCACCAAAACAAGAAAAGCCTGAGAAAGTGTCATAGCCAAAAGAAGGCAAAAGATAACACGCTGTCCTGGATATGGTCCAGATGCTGGAGAGAGATGTTAGGTGAAACAAGTTTACAAAGAGTAAAATGACCCAGCTCATAGCATAATAAAAATGGCAATCAGAATGAAGGAGGAGGAAGAGCAGAAGGAGGAGGATCAGGAAGATGAGGAGGAGGAGAAGGAGGAGGATCAGGAAGATGAGGAGGAGGAGGAGGAGGAGGAGGAGGAGGAGGAGCTACAGGAGAATGAGGTAACAAACTGAGAGAACAGAAAACAGAAAGATGGTGGAGGTCCATGAAATTATGTTCAGTGTAAATGATTAAAATATCCATTTAAAGAACAGATATCAGTCAGGCATGATGGTGCAAACCTGTGGTCCTAGCAGTTGGGAGACTGAGGCAGGAGGATTACAAATTCAAGGCCAGCCTGGGATTCTTAGCAAATGCCAGGCCAACTAGGCATATATAGCATATACAGCAAGACGTGACTCCAAACAAAACAATATAAAACCAAACATTGGGATAGTGATATTATTTGATAAAAGAAGGAGCAAGATACAGTATATATAAATGTAGGTGCATTTAAAAGTTAGCATCATATGTCAATCGAACAGTATACAAAAGCTGGAACATTAAAGTACATTAAAATTAGACAAAGCCAACTTCCTAAGAAGGAATACTGCCATGGATGAAGAGGGACCATTTCTTTCCCTCAGCTTCTTAACAGTTCTTCAATGGACACGTTCACTGGGCACACTTCCGTGTTTACAAGAACACTTGTGCACAGGTGTACACAGTACACTGAGCCCACCCCCTCCATGTCTCCCTCTGTCCTCCCTCGTTCTCTCCCATTTGTTCCCCCTCTTTCTCCATGGTCAGCTTTGTTTGTAGTTTCTACACACACACA
>JADRCH010000014.1:17952237-17988363 GCA_019843965.1 Rhynchomys soricoides | reverse complement strand
CTCTCTCTCTCTCTCTCTCTCTCTCTCTCTCTCTCTCTCTCTCTCTCCCTCTCTTTCTCTGCCTCTGGAGGCTCAGCTACTGTTCTACTGTCTGCCTGAATGCCACCATGCTCCCTGCCATGATGATAATAGACTAAATTTCTAAAGCTTTAAGAAAGCCCCTAATTAAATGCCTTCTTTTAGAAGAGCTGCTTTGGTCATGGTACCACTTCACAGCAATAGAACAGTGACTAAGACAATAGCCTAGAGTCCAAGCTTTTACAGCATAAGATTTTGGAAGCATTTCAGATCTAACCTAAAGAAGCTGTGGTGATTATTGGTTGTTAATAATGTATTATGTACTTACACATTTTAGAAGGTTAGATATTAAATGTTCTCACCACAGAAATGTAAGCAAGCATGGTGCTGGAGATGTTCACTAGCTTGGTGTAATCATATAACCATGCATACACACATCAAAATACCACATTGTACGGCATAATATACACACCTTTTATTTTTCATATTTCAATATGCTTTGATAAAGCTGGGGGGAACTTAATTTAAACCAACATATAAATGGAGATAAATGTAGCTTAAAGTTGCCAAAAGCCAGGTAGTTTTCTCACTTTATATGATATTTTTATGGCCAAGACTGTACAGTAACCTGACTGAGGCTGTGGATAGTTTGTGGAGATAAGAGTGCCTTCAATTTGTACTCTACTTGGGCAGGCAGGTGCACAGAATGCTTTAGAGACTCTGAGGAGGAATGTGGATAATAAGATTGTTGAAATCTGCTATTTCCCAGTTGATTCCAAGACTTCATGTCCTGGATCAGGCACCAAAAGCCAAAGCCTTTCACTTGTAAGTAGAGTTAACTTACAAATACCATGTACTTATCAAAAAGAGTTTCTAAGATTTGGACAAACATAGAAGAATTTCTATGACATCGTATAATGTAATTGGGGAAACAAGTTGAGTAGTAACCCTACTTCATTGGTTTGGCTACCTGAAGTGCTTGCTGTATTGAATATTCTGAAGCTGGCTGTAGCGCAACAGGAGATGGTGCCTTCCTCTAGTGACAAGCTCTGCTGTGAACATGGTTGGAAACAGGATAGGATGGAATTGCCTATTGTTAGTGTCAAGATCACTGGCTTTGAGAATTTGAATCTGGGCTGTGCTAGTTACTGGCTATAGTATCTTGCAAAATCAGTCTCAACATTGATAATTAAAGATAATTTATTATAAAAATGTTTTAATTCTGTACATATGTGACAATTGTGTTGTAACCGACAAGAAATAATAATTTATTCTTCAAGGAATTGTCCCTAGTGGGCTGTGATCTTTATTCACACTAACTCATTCGTTGTATATACATTGAGAAACCTTTTTTAAAATTCTTCTTTCACATATTACATCCTGACTACAGTTTCCCCTCTTTCCCTACACCCTCAGTCTCTCCCTACTACCTTCCCTTTTCCCCAGATCTATCCTCACTCTCCTCAGAAAAGAGCAGGTCTCCCAGGGACATTAACCAAACATGGCAAAACAAGCTACAATAAGACCAGGCATACATTCTCCATCAAGGCTGGATGAGGCAACCCCAGAAGGAAGAGAAGGGTTCCAAAGACAGGCAAAAAATCAGAGATGCCCCCTCTCCAGCTCCCACCATTAGAAATCCCATAAGAACACCATGCTACTCAGCCATAACATATGCAGAGGACCTAGGTCAGACCTCTACAGGCTCTCTGATCTCTGTGAGCACCCATAAATCCCCACCCAGTTAATTTTTGTGGTCAGTGTTCTTATGGTGTCCCTGACCCCTGTTGTTCTTCCAATCCTTCTTCCCTCACCTCCACAGGACTCCCCAAGCTCTGTCTAATGTTTGGCTATAAGATTCTGCATTTGCTCCTATCAGTTGCTGGATAAAGTCTCTCTGATGATGAGAGACCTCTACCTCATCCCTGAAATGCCTCCTATTTTGACCAACCTGGAAAGTAATGATTTTGTGTCAACTAGGGTTGGACAAAGGATGTCCACATAGCTGGCAAAATATTACTTATGGGTGTGACTATGAGGGTCCTGGAAGAGATTAGCATTTATAGAGCAGGCTAAGTGAAAAGCTTCTCTCTCATTCATGTAGAGAGGAGTCATTTAATACATTGAGGACCCAAAGAAAGGGAAAGGAAGATAAAGAGTGAATTTCTTTTCTTCTTGAGCTGTAATATCTATCTTTTTCTGTCCTTGGACATCAGAGCTCTTGGTTCTCGTGTCTTTTGACTCTGGGATTTATACTTTAATCAAGAGGACTACTGATATTCAGAGGCCAACCTGGGCTACATATTGAGTACCAGTCTAACATAGGCTGTAAAAAAAACAGATATTTGACAGAAAGACAGACAGACAGATAAATTATAGCACTGGCATTTAAACATTTTTTTTCCAAAGAAGAATTCCAAACATTTATGTGACGAAAGTCTCATTTGTATGGTTTCCCAAGAGTGCTACGTTTAATACCAAAACTTACTTGAATGTGAAAGATCCTTTAGATTTATACTAAGTAATTCTGTCATTTTGTGGTATAAACTCATGGTTTGCACAGCAATGCTACCCTAATGTAAATTAGAATGATAACCATAACCTGATCCTGGAGTAATATCCAGGAGTTTCCATGGTGAAAACAAGGTAGACCAGATGAACTTTCAGCCCTCTGGTAGAGAAGAGATCAGGGATTTCTGGTAATCCTTTTACATTGGAGCTAGCCAACTGTTGACAACTGCAGTACTATGAGTAATCGATTTAATACATCCGTGAAAATACTGTCTATCCTTAAGTCACTACTTAGAGGAAGGTGAAGCAGCTAAGACATCCTGGGGAGAAAGGAGTATCTTCAGCATTGGAGGCTGGTCTACAAAAAGGGGAGCTGGCTGAGTTCTAATCATGTGCTGTTGTCAAGGAAACAGAACCTTCAGAATATTTTGAGGGGTACCCCACACACACAAAGAGAGAAGTCTAGAGGACCAAAGGGATGTGTTCACTTTAAACCCCCTGTGGTAGGAAGAAACTCTAGGACAGTGTCCAAGAATCCCAACCTTTGAACAGTCCCATTCCTTACATGTGGGTGGAACCAATGGATATAAGCTGTCACTACCATGATCAGGGTACATTATGGAAGAAGACGGGAGGTTTTGCAAATGAAATTATGGGTTTTAATCAGTGAATATAAGTTAATAAAGCAGGGTGAAGTTAATTGTAAGTCTGTTATGGGTAAAATTGACTCGGTCTGGTTAAACACCTTCAAAATGACAGCACTTCATGGAAGGGGCACTGAAGAAGTGAGTTTCTGTTTGTTCTACAGTAACAAGGAGGTCAGATCTGCCAATAGTCATATGAAACTGGAAGCAGAATGGGAATTTAAAAATTTCTTTTTCTTTATCAAGAAGTCCTGTTCCAGTTCATAATCTGCTTCCCTGGTTTCCTGAATTACCTGCCCAGATCCAGGCCTGCCAATTCTTTTTCTTTTGGCTTGCCTAAGGGCACAAGTACTATTGATGAAGTAATTTAACTTGGTTTGAAGACAAGTATGGGACCTGGTTCGTGTGGGCTGATGTGCCACTGTGAGTGTGAACCTCTGTGGGCCAGTGTGCCACTGTGAGTGTGAGCCCTTTGTGGGCCAGTGTGCCACTGTGAATGGAAACCCCTCATACTGCTAAGTGGAGGTGAGTAGAGAAGAAAGGGACAGTCAGGGACTGGAGGCCATGGCTAGCTCTTTAAAGGGTTGTCTCAGAGTTCCCCACCAAGACACAGAAAGCTGGAGGTTCCAAAATCAAATGTGATTTTCAGGTCATTGTGAAGGTCTTGTGGTTGAAACAGGAGAAGATATTTTGTCTACTAGTGACTTATATTTGTGCTTTAAAATGAAATGATAACCACTACTAAGACTAATTAAAAAAGAAAAGAAAGAAAGTGAACCCACACACTACACCAACACCAATACTGACAGTAGAGTTATTTGTACAATTCAGTGAAATTTTTCTTAGGGTAAAGTGTCAGTTAGTTCATACCTGTCTACTGGAAAACAGATGAAACTTACGAACTCACAGCAAACATTTTTAAAAACTGTCCCACAGAACCCTTTGATAATGTAAGAAACGTAATCTCACAATCTTTTATTCATATCTTATCAATTCCTTGAGAGTTTTAAACATATTTTTTCTATCATACTCATCCCCAACTTTCCCCAAATCCACCCCACTTCCATACCCACCAGACTTTCTCTCTCTCTCTCTCTTTTCCTCCCTCCATCCCTCCCTCCCTCTCCCATCTCCCATCAAGATCAGTTTGTGCTGGCTTAAATACTCCTGGGTGTGTGATTTCACACTGAAGTGGTCAACTTACCACAGGCTACACATTTACAGAAAAACTCTCTCTCTCCCAGCCCCTAAAACCACGGAACAGCTCCGCAGTAGGGGGTGGGGTTTCATGCTCAGTCCATCTCCATGCTGAGATTTGGTCTGATTTTGGGTCACACAGGTTTTGTGTGTGCTGTCTGCTCTTACACACTTTCAGCCCCTCTTTCTCAATGACCTTGGAGTGGGGTGCACCGTGTATACATATGCTCCATTTAGGACTGAGCACAGTCACGCCTCAACATTATAAGCATTCAAACACACACTAACAGTGGTTACTCCAATTCTCTCAGTGAAAGTTAAATGTGGTGAAACTCAACTGCTTTTTATGACAAAACCTAACTTTTTGTCCTATAGCTGCCAGTCCTGATCAGAAGCAAGCTCCATAGAAAACATTCCTTCCCGAAAGCATGTCCTTTTCAAAATGGAGACACAGTGTACTAAGATTAGATCCTGACCAAGTTTTTCATGCAATAATTTTTATAAAAGAAATAATTTTGATTATAGAAAAAGATAAAATCATATATGCCTTTCCATAATTTACAAATGAGTAACAGTAATACCATTCTTTTAAAAATTATGAATAAGAGGAAAATGGTTTAAAATTGAAAATTAGAAACTTTTGTAAAGATGTATTTATTTATTTATTTTTGGATATTTACTTTATATACATTTCAAATGTTTTCCCCTTTGGAAACCCCCTATTTGATTCCCCCTCCGCTCCCTCTATGAGGTTGCTCCCCCACCCATCCACCCACCCACTCCCATCTTCCCTCCCTGGCATTCCCCTATACTGGGGCATCTAACACTCTCAGGCCCATGGGCCTCTCCTCCCACTGATGGCCAACAAGGCCCTCCTCTGCCACACATGTGGCCAGCACCATGGGTTCCTCCATGTGTATTCTTTGGTAGGTGGTTCAGTCTCCAGGAGCTCAAAGATTTATTTTTATTAATTTAAATTATGTATGTGTGTGTGCTCTTGCACACACGTGCATATGCGTGCAGACACCCTTTGAACTCTGACAGAGCTGAAGCTGAAGTTAGAGGTAGTTATGAGCCACCTGAAATGATTGTGGGAATTGAACCCAGGTTTTCTGCAAGAACACCATTCACACTTAACGGCTGAGCCGTCTCCCCGGTCCAAAAGGAAGTTCTTAATCCCATGAACGGCATCTCCAAATTCCATGTGAAGCACTGCAATGTGTTGTTCAGTGTTCAGAACAAGAATGCGATAATAACCCTCCATGAGATGACCTGGTTTTTAACATGCTGGCTTGGCCCTGGCTGCTCTTGTGCTGGACTTGCAAACATTAGGGATGAGCCTTGAGTTCGTGCTCTGCTTTGAGGGATCGTCCAGATCCTTCCTGTGACTACAGGTCTGGACTCCTGTACTGCTTAGGTAGAAGGCTTTAGTGTCTTATTTCCAGTGATAGCTCACCGTCATTAACATGGGGGTTTTTTCCTTTACATGATTATATTTATATTTTTTAACCATTTTTTGCCTCTCATCTGCCTCATAGGAATGCTGTGGAACAGAGGGTAGAAAGGGCCAGTATGAGTCAGCTTAAACATGGCTGACACTGGACAAACAAGGAGACTGTGGATCAGAACAAAATGGCTGACCTCAGATGTCTGAAAACCCCACAATAAACAGACATAATCTATTATGTTTTGGGCAGAATGCCACTTTTGTGTGATTCTGTATAAATATGAGCCCTAGTCAGAGTCTTTGCCCTCCTTAGCCTGCTTGTGTGTGTCTATCTATAGGCTGTGTTCCTACCTTCATGTAGCCTGTGTGCTGCTCTATGCGTGTTTATGTGTATGCTGGTATGTGGTTCCATGTCTGCCTGTGTGTGGCCAATGTGTTCATGCGTGTCTTCTTAAAACTTTTATGTTTAAATCCAGCACTCATGAAGCAGAGGCAGGTGGATCACTATGAGTTTGAGGAGATTGGTCTCAATCTCCTTTGTGCTGATAATTTGATGTCAAGGTATGTTTTAAGCTGATTCTGAGGGGCTACCTCCCTTTACAAACTCAACCACAACCACCAATAAAAATGTGTAACTACCAACAAAACTGTGTATAGGTGTTTTGCCTTCATGTATGTGTGTGCACCATGTATATTGCTGGTACCCAATGAGGCCTGAAGAAGACAAGAGAGCCTCTAGGATTGGAGTTACAGACCACTGTGAGCTGCCATTATGGGTTCCAGGAATTGAGTCCAGATCCTCTGGAAGAGCAGCTGGTGTGCTTTAACTACTGAGCAATAGGTCAGGCTCCATAATGTTTGTCTTAATCTGTGTCTCCTTGAATTTTCTTTAACCCCCTGTCCCCTGTGAACCTCCTGTTTTCCTGGCATCAACATTTAGACCTCACAGTTTCCCCAAAAACTGGGTATGGGAACTTAATCCCCAGTACAACAGTGTTGGAAAGAGGAGCTAATGAGCGCTAGTTAGACCAGGAGAGTGAAGTAAGTGGGTCAATGCCATGATCAAGAGGATGGACTAGTTTGGCTGGTATCTTCCCTCACTTCTACCTCTTCTTCTGGGTTACACAGTAAAATAGCCCTCACCAGAGGCCCACTCCTCAATTTTAGACTTTCCAGACTTTAGAACTACAAGCCAATACATTTTTGTTTGTAAGTTACCCAGTGTCTGGTATTCTAACAGCATAAAAATGGACTAAGTGGCTCTTTCTGGATCCATAATATCCCAGGCAGAGCACAGGGCTGCCTTGCCTTCCCCAGCAATATTTCAGATTGGTGGGAGGAAACTGTCACATGACTTTCCTTGATGGGATATGAAGAAATGTCTGTCACCCTAGATAGGGCACTGACAGACTAAGGAAGAATTCCATCCAAGTTCAGCTTGATGAAACAAGTTCTTCTTCCAGTTCCTCACAGAATCCCCCCCCACCCCCACCCCCAGCCCTAGCTGCTGTATAAACAGAGTCTCCCTGGCAGCCTGGACATCTCATGGAAAGCCGTGCCACTGAAGAATCCCGACAAATGATGAGCAAACAGAGTTGCTATAGAAGAGTCTCTGCCCTTCCCCCAGCCAGAGCTCAGTTATCATATAGCTTCAGAGAGGGTCGGGCCTGGCAGATATCGTATGAAGGGTCATGAGCTTCTTCAGACAATGAGTGAGGGAGCCCCATGAGCCTCCTAATGCCAATAGCTCCTCATCCTGTGAGGCTCTGAGGGTGATCACTGCCGGCCTCACTTTTAGACAGATCGTGTTGATCAGAGGAGATAGTTCCACAACAGGGGCATTTGCAATTGGGTACCTTCCACCTGTCAGTGTGGTAGTCTAAGTCATGGACTCCAATGCCTGGAATCCATGAATGCTACCTAGTATGTCAAGGATGCGGATTTGATTGTGAAGACTTCGATGATGAGATATTGTCCTTGGAGCATCTGGTCATGTTCAATGACACTTGTCTTTCTAAGAGGATAACAGAAAGAGCTTAGGCACAGGAGGGGGGGGTGTATGGTATTGAAACAAAAGCTTTCTTTAGATATGGAGGAAGTAGTCAGGAGCCCAGGAATGCAAGGCATAGGACTTTAGAATCTGGGAAAGACAAGAGAAGAATTGTCCCTAGAGCCTCCAGAGGGAAGGTTGCCCCCTTGGCCTTAATTTGGACCCAGCAAAACTAGTTTTAGGCTCTGACATCCAGAACCAGAAGGGAATAAATGGGTTGTTTTAAATGGCCGAGCTTGGAGGAATTTGTTACAGTGACCACAGAAAACTATACAGGAAAAGAAAAAGCAAGGTTCCTTTCATCTAAAAGAAAAGCCTGAAGTTTTATTGTGTGCCTATCCAGCCGCTACTAGTTTTGAACACTGCATTCTACAGGCAAGGCACCATGATCTAGGTAGTACAAGCAAGAGTGAAGAAGAGAATTGCAAAGGCCCACTGGGTGTTGTGCTTCAAAAGCCACGTGAAAGGCGAGGTGCCAGCCCCTAAGCTGGAACCAGAGGGTGTTTCCTCCAAGTCACTGTGAAAGAATTCTGAAAAAGGCCAGTGTGTCCAGTGTTTTCCCCACAGTTGACATTCATGACGTATCAGCCTGTGTTCACAGCTCGATGGATGAACAACTGGAGGACCCTCAGGACCCACAAAGAGCCCGAAGCACCGGCTTCCCCAGCTCAGAGAACACGGCTTAGTGGCCAACTTTGGAACTAGATAGCTATTACAATTTGAAACTGAGCAACGGCGAATTCAGAGAGGAATTTAGGACACACATGTTCTTGTTCTCCCAACTGTAGGATCCTAGAATAAGCTACTAATCACCGGGTGGGAGTAAGACGCCCCGAGTTTGAGTTACTGGGCTGCGCTTACTGGAGTAGGAAGTACCTGTGGTAGCAGGTGGGTGGAGAGAGGTGGGCTTTTCCATCGCTCATTTCATTGTTCTCCATCAAAGTCCTGGAAGTTAAGGAAGGTAGCCCCAGAAGACTGTGGGTGCTGGAGACAAAGCAGAGCAAGGAAAGCTAACTTTTGAATAATCTTACCAGGAGCCGGAAGTAGCTTAGGCCACAGGACACAGCAGCTGGCCTTTCCCACGTGGCCTTTCTTCGTACCTCCGGGATCACACTGTTTCCCATTTAGGTGGGAATACGTGTAAGCCCAGCCTGGGAAACTATGACCAAAAGTCCCTCAGACAGAGTCTAGGTTCTGTGACGGGCTCTTAGCTGTGGCTTTTCCTCTCTTCTGGACAGATGGCTTCATCCTGCTCCGAATCTCAATCGGCCACGTTGCTCTCCAAACAGCTGTGAAATCATCTCATTCAACTAGTCTTAACTTCTGGTTTTGCATCAGAATATAAACTGTGGGGACTAAGAGCTTGCTACCCTAAATTCATGGGCCTCCACCAGACCTGATTGCTGCTGCTTTTGAGTGACGGTGGTCTCCACAGCAAGCGAAACCCTTTCTCTAGATGACCTTTGTCACTTCCCTTTGGTGCTTTACAAGTTCCATCAGCCTTGATGCTACTGTTCTTCTCTCCCTGCAGCAGGGAGCATGCCATTTCCACAGTCCCCTCTCCTCCTTCTCCTGCTGCCACCACCTCTAGGCTCTGCACCAACATCCCAGTTACTAACCAGGGCTGGTCCACTAAGCGACTCAACACTTTCAAAGGTGAGTTACTTACTAACTGTAGCAAAGGTATCTTAGATGTTTACTGCGCCTATCCATTTTGATGCCCTTTTGAATCTTGTGTCTCGGTTTGTCTCTACAGTATCCTCTGACACCAAGATACCTGTTGGCCAAAGTTTCATTGGCCATATTAGAAAATAATACCAAGGAAGATATAAATAAGAAAAATTAGCATTATCAGTGATTGGCAGAGTTCTTATAGAATTTGTTTCCTGCTCTCCCAGCCACCACAGCTTAGTTCAGGGCTTTTAAAACTTTTTCCACTCGTGACTCTTTCCTCTGTGTCCCTACTCCCACTTTTTATCAAAACTGGGCATATATGTCTATAAAATAGGTATACAGGCAAACATCTTAAGACATGTTTTGGTATATACATAGAATTTCACCATTTATTAAAGATGAAAGCTAACTTGCATACTAATGAAATGGATATGCTTGTTTTGTTGTTTTCACAAAAAAGAATTATCAAGTCCTGGTTGAATAGTTGATATTGCAAGACATAGAATATTTTAAACCTTTTTCTTTTTCCACTTTTATTGAATATTTTCCTTATTTACATTTCAAATGTTATCCCCTTTCCTGGTCCCCCCCCCCCCCCACAACCCCCCCATCCCATCCCCTCTCCTCCTGCTTCTATGAGGGCACTCTCCCACCCACCCACTACCCACCCACTCCTGCCTCCCCTCCCTGGCATTCCCCCACACTGGGGCATCAAGCCTTCACAGAACCAAGGGCCTCTCCTCCCACTGATGCCCAACAAGGCCATCCTCTGCTACATATGCAGCTGGAGCCATGGGTCGCTCCATGTGTACTCCTTGGTTGGTGGTTTAGTCCCTGGGAGCTCTGGGGTCGAGTCTGGTTGGTTGATATTGTTGTTCTTCCTATGGGCTTGCAAACACCTTCTTTAACCTTTTTCAGAGTTTACATATATCTTGGTTTGTAGGAGTCACTGCTGATCATAAGAGATCAGAGAATCACAGAATGTGAGAAGCATTTTACCTCAAGGCAAAAACCCATCTTTTATTTAAAAAAAAAAAATGAAAATCAAGCCAGCAATGCAAAGTTTTTCATATTGTTATAGATTTAATTATTAGTTTATGTGTATGGGTGTCTGCCTGCATGTATGTATGTATGCATACCATGTACATGCCTGGTGTCCACAGAAGCCAGAGAAGGCATCAGGTTCCCTGGAGATTTAGATAGCTGTGAGCCACCATATGGGTGCTAAGAACTGAATCCTGGATCCTCTGAACAGCAAGTGCTTTTAACCACCGAACCATCTCTCCAGTCCCAAACAGCAACTTTTAAAACCCAGCATTCTTTTTTTTTTTTTTTTAATTCTTTAATATTTTTTTTACAGTTCAGTCGTTATTCCGTTTCCGGTCTGCCCTCTGACAGTTCCTTGTCCCATTTCCTCCTTCCCTGCCTCCACGAGGATGTCCTCACCCCCACCCTCACCCACCCCACCAAACCTCCCCACTCCCTGGGGACTCAAGGCTCTCAAGGGTTAAGTGTCTCTTCTCACTGAGGCCAGACCAGGCAGTCCACTGCTGTATATGTGTCAGGGCCTCACATCAGCTAGTCTATGCTGTCTGGTTGGTGGCTCAGTGTCTGAGAGATCTGTCCAGGTTAGTTGAGACTGCTGGTCTTCCTATGGGGCCACCCTCCTCAGCTTCTTCCAGCTTTTCCCTAATGCAACCCTAGAGGTTCCCCACCCCACCCCACCCCCGGCTTCTGTCCATTGGTTGGGTGTAAGTATCTGCATTTGACTCTTTCAGCTGCTTGTTGGGCCTCAGAGTGCAGCCATGCTAGGCTCCTGTCTGTGAGCACACCATAGCATCAGTAATAGTGTCAGGCCTTGAAGCCTCCTCTTGAGCTTGATCCCAATTTTGGCCTGTCATGGACCTCCTTTCCCTCAGTCTCTTCTCTATTTTTGGCCCTGCAGTTCTTTTAGACAGGAACAATTCTGGGTCACCCCTCCATGCCTTGTCTTTATACTGGAGGTGGGCTCTACAAGTTCCCTCTCCCCACTGTTGGGCATTTCATCTAAGGTCCCTCTCTTTGAGTCCTGAGATTCTCTTACCTCCCAGGTCTCTGGTACATTCTGGAGGGTCCCCTCACCTCTTACCTTCTGAGGTTGCCTGTTTCCATTCTTTCTGCTGGCCCTCGGGCTTCACTCCTGTTCCCCTTCCCTTCTCAAACCCAACATCCTACTACAACACAATCCAAACGAATTTGATCCTTACATGCTGAAGAATGACAATGGAAACCATTAAGTTTTTGTTTTACGTAATTAAATCATGCTCCATAAGGACAGCAATAACACTGTGTTTCCCAGCATAGAACATTCTTGAGTCTGTGCTGGTGTGTTTCAGGCAGTGTTGGTTGGTGTGATGGCATAGTCTCATCTTTTCTTAACAAATGAGAAAATTGTGTCTTCAAAGGTTAAGTAATATGACCCCCAATTTCAGGCAGTTTATCTGTCGTGGAATTAAAGCTGGAGTTGGTGTAGGTTGACTTCGGAGGCCAGAATCTTAGCTGTCATCCCACAGAGATGGAGGAAGCTTTCACTTTAGAGCAAACTCAGAGGCAAAGAATAAAGGTCAGAGAGAATAAGAAAAATCTCCCAAGGGATCAATGAATAGCAGCTGGCTGCTGAAGCTTGTCCTAGGATGATGGTAAGGGAAATGCTCAGAAGGAGACGGAGCATGCTCCTAGAGACACTGGTTGTCATGACTAATACTTGATTGTCAAGTACACAGGGTTTAGAATCACTGAAGAGACAAGTGTCATGGGGTGTCTTTTCATGAGTGGTGTCTAGATAGGTTAGCTGAAGTGGGAAGAAATACACTGTCTGAGGGCAGCACCTTCAGTGGCTGAGGCCCTGGACTGGACAGAAGAGACAAAGTGAGCTGAGCACCATCAATCACCATCTTTGCCTCTCAACTGCAATGTGACCATATGTTTCACGTTCCTGTCACCCTGCTTCTCTGCCGTGATGGGCCCTGCTCTCTTAAAAATGAGCCGTTATAAATCCTTTCTTCTTGAAGTTACTCTCGTCATGTGTTTTGTTGAAGCAATGAGAAAAATAACGACTGCACTAGGCACTCTTTGAGATCTTGTGCCTCTTTCAACATGAAGAAGTCTTTGGAAGTCAGAATATGAGAGGGCTGCAGCCTAGAGTCATGCAGATCGTGGTGTTGGGGCATAGGTGTGGGCGTAACTGGTGAACAGCAAATTCTGTCTAGATGTTCATTTAGAGGATACAGTTTGATTTATTTTGTATGCACCTTAAACCAGTCTAGACTGGATCTCCTGCTCCTCCCCCAGTGTTGGGACATAACCAGAGTACAGTCAAATAGAACATCTAAATTGGGTGTCTGTTAAGGAAAAGAACATCTTATTCCATTGTTCAGAGAGGAATATGTGTGCAGATTGATGCAGGTGGGGGGCTTAGTCAGACTGCTAGGTGCATTGTTCAGAGAGGGGTGTGCGTGCACAGGACATGCAGGTAATGCCAAATGCATTATTAGAAGAGAGCAGTGTGCCCATGGCCCAAGCCAAGTGGAGTGCCAGGAGTTATTTTACTGCTCAGGCCTGCCTGCCTTACAAAGATCCTTCCATCTCACCCTGCCCACGTGCTGGGGTCACGATGGGCCTCTATGCTACAGAAGTTGCTCCTCCTTTTATGTGTGTGTGCTGGGGATATGAACTTACGTCTTCTTGCTTCGACAACAGGGACTCTACTGACTGAACCGTCTCCCCAGTCCCCACTCCAAGGATGTACTTCTTGGTTGAAGAATGTATTCTTAGTGGAAGGGGCCAGGTAGCAATGTGAGAATGTTGTCGTTTTAGCCCTTATCAGCTCACAATTCAAAACATAAGCTTAAAGCGTTTTTGTTTCCTCAACTTTGGAAGAAGCCAGTCCTCTCAATAAGAACTGAAGAAACAAATGCAAACGGTAGCACTTATGTCCAACCTGTCTTCCTCCTCTTGATGCCACAGTTCTGCTGTCCCTTTGGTTAGAGATCTTCTCTTCAACATTCTGATGACTGGGACCATACAAAAGAAGATCATATAAGCTACATATAGAATGTAAAATATCCTAACCGCTACATTAAGAGACTAAAAAAACAAATTGCTTTAAACAATATCTCATGCAATCATGGGTGCAATAAAATGCTGAAGAAAGGCAAGTTTATGGAGAAAGGTTTATGGTCTTGCTACAGTCCTTCATGGTAGGGAAGCCAAGGAGGCAGAACCTTGAAGCAGCTGGTCACACCATCACATCCACAATAGGGCAAAGGAGTGATGAATGCTGGCTCTCTGCTTACTTCCTCTGTTCTGTAGAGTCTCGATCCAGCGTAGTGAATAGTACCGCTCATAGTGGCTGGGTCTTCGCAGAGAGTCCCCCAGAGGTATCCCCTGAGTCTAACTTAACGTAAATAATCCCTCACAATGTTCTGAAGGCTTGTCTCTTAGCTGAACCTGGATTCCATCAAATTGGCAATGCTATCACAATTAATATATTTTATTTATTATGTATTATGGTATGTTCAAAATATTGTCTCAGCAAGTGGTCAGCATTTTTTTTTTTAATTATTGGGGAATGCTGGAAATATGCGTGCTAATGTGTATACCATAGCTTTAAATATCAACTTAAAACCAAGTGGAGGAGTGATTGACCAGTAAAGTTGTGACTAAACTTAAGACAATTTATATTGTTTCTATTTTAAAGTTAGATTTAAATGAACTGACATTAAATAAAATTTGTGACACAGTTCTTTGGTTAACACTGGGCATATTTTAGTAGCTAGTGACAATTTTAGACAGGATAACTTTGAACCTTCTCTGTGTGCTAACCTTAAAATCATTGTGTCTTAGTGGAACTGTATCTAAATATATAGCCTCCTTTACCAGGTATCAATAGTTGGGAGAATCGTTCTAGAACCTTCTCTAGGTAATATTAAAATAAATCTATGGTTTATATTTAATTTAAAACTTTACTGTGGACCCCATCCACCTCAGGCTGATGGTCTCCTGTGGAGTTGAAGAATAAGCAGCTATTTAGGGCCTTAGAGTGATTGACATCCACAGTTGAAGGTCATTCCCAAGCTTGGGAAGTCATGCTCACTTGACCTTTTTTCTACAAGTGTGATTTTTTTCAAAAGGGTGAAGAAAAGTGAACTCCCAGGGAAAAATTTCATGGGTGAGGCTGAGGCCAGAGCTTAGGAGAGGTGACAATCGTGGATGGAAGAGCCTCTGAGAGCCAGTCACCCCACACTGCAAGGGGGCCCTGTGGGACTATCAAAGCCAGGAAGAAAAAAGGGAACCTTTAAAAAAATCCAGGCGGAAAAATTTAGACACAAAGAAGGAAGCCACTGTGAAATACTACATGGTCAGTACCTCTGCTGACCCCTCTCAGCTATTCCAGAATATTCTAATAATGAGACAGACACGCCTGCAGCGCGTTTAGTATCACATCTGCTCGTTCTCTTGGCCAGGTTTTTTGACATCGTCTGATCCCAGTGTTTGCCATATTATTGGATAGCCAGTGAAACACAACCTAAAAATATACCCGTTGTCCTCTCTCTGAAGCAGCCCTTACTTTACAGCTGGGCTTGCAGCAGTGGTCGCGTTACATATTTTCCTTCACTTTTGGGGAGTCCATAACCGTATTAAATTTCCCATCTCATGTTAGACTCTGCTTGAACTTGGCTTGTCATTTGAGGAATATATTTATAAATGGAGCTGTGCTCATTTTGATACCGTACAAAGCCGTTCTGGGTTCTACAGTGTTCTCTTATCGCCTAGTGCATTCTGCCTTCACACACAGCCAGACTCTCCCAACTGAAGCCCTTCATCAGGAGTTATCTTCATCTTAGAATTTCTGGAGAACGGTCATGGCTGCCCAAAGTCATGGCTGCTGGAGCCGGCCTGCCCAGTGGATGTGGCTTCTTCCTGTACTGGAGCGAGCCCCACAGGGGGTGAGGCAGGACTTGGGTAGCAGGGCAAATGGCAGCTTTTGGGGGGGTTTTCCTTTGTTTTTTTTTCCTACTTTACTTACATTTCAAATGTTTCCCCCTTTCCAGATCTCCCCTTTGGAACCTCTCCATTTCCTCCCCCCTCCACCTGACACTATGGGGGTATTGCCCCGCCTACTCACCCACTCACCCACTCACCCACCCACTCACTCACTCTCGTCTTCCCTCCTTAGCATTCTCCTATACTGGGGGATCTAACACCCTCAGGCCCAAGGGCCTCTCCTCCCCCTGATGGCTAACAAGATCCTCCTCTGCTGAATACGTGGCCAGCACCATGGGTCCCTCCATGTGTATTCTTTGCTTAGTGGATCCGTCTGCAGGAGTATCGAGGGGTCAGGCCAGTTGCCAGTGTTGCTCCCTCTATGGGGATGCAAACTCCCTCAGCTCCTTCAGTCCCTTCTCCAAGTCCTCCATCTGGGACCTCACACTCAGCCCTACTGTTGCTGCGAAGTGACTCTTGGGTATTTCGAACTTTTGGGCTAATAACCACTTAACAGTGAGTACATACCATGTTCATTCTTTTTTGACTGCGTTACCTCGCTCAGGATGATATTTTCTTTTGTTTTTGCGAGACTGCTGTCATGAGGACATTAAGCACCATCTAAGAAAGCCAAGCAAAGCAGTAGAGGCTCTTCTTGTCCAGGCTCTGTCCCCCACCTCCACCCCAGAACAGCTGTTAAACTTGGGACTTATCAGAGTTATCCTGTGCCTCTGTGGCCCAGGTTGTTCATGATGCTTTTTGCATTACAGTGACAATCTTGAAAACCTTTGTTCTATTTAGTTTAGTGAAGCAGACATATTAGAAGTAAACAGAAAAGAACTTCAGTATTGACCCTAGGATCAATGTACAGAGAGAAAGATGCATTTTTTTTCTTGTCAGAGTCTACAAAGGATGTCAATAAAATGGTGATTTTCTTCAAGCTTGTGTCTGTTGAGTCTGTCTTTGGAGATACACTGCAGATGCTTTATTTTTGCTTGATTTAAAAAAAAAAAACCAAAAAAACAAAAAAACAACCAACCAAAAAAAAAAAAACCTGGTTTTTAAAGGAAACAGCAGATTTATTTTCTAAATGCAAGCCAATCTCTTCTCTTCCCCCGCTACTTCAGCCTTGTGGTTTCATGAGCTACTGCCTTTCATTCTCTGGAAAGAGTTAAGCTTCTCACGGGTGTTCATTCCAAATGGGAGTAATTGGCCAAATGCCCCAGCTTGTTCTTTATGAGGGATACAAGACTGTGGGAGGTTCCAGCCTGTTTCAAGCCATTTCAAGATTATCTTGGGAAGCACAGAGATGGCAGAAAGGCAGAAAGGAAACTGAGGTACCGCTTGGGCTATTTTACATGGGCACAGAGTCTGGGCTTTTTACAAGTAGAGAAGCAATGCAAATCTGTGGCTAGTGAAGGGGAGGGAAGATGAACCCATCTAAATTCAGAATATTCAAAACAGTCTTGGAAAAGGATGGTGAGGTTGGAGAGCAGTTCGTGTTGCTGCAGTACGGTTTGGACTCAAGCTTGTCATACAGACCAGAGAACTGAAACTAAGATGTCTGAGCATGCTCAGATGTTCAGAGGGGAAGAACTTCTGAAAAAAAAAAATGGTGCTGGTAAGTCTGAAGATCTCCACGAAGACAGAGGGACCTGAAAGCCCGAATCACACTCTATAAAAACTGAGACAGATCAAAGGCCTAAGCGTAAAGGCTAATGACCTAAACTCTTAGAAGAGACAATCGAGATAAATCTTTGGGACTTTGGATTTGGCAGTGGCTTCTCAGATATGATGCCAAAAGCAAAAACCTCCAAAAAAGGTCAATTGAATTTCATAAAAGTTGCAAATGCTCATGTGTCAAAGGATACTGTATAGGAAAAGGTTTTCTGTTAGAGAACGGTGGGATATTTGCAAATTACACAGTTGGTAATGGTCTATTATCTAAAATATAGAAAAAGATGTTTAAAATGCAGCAATAGACAATATAATTGAAGAGTAGAAATAACTTGTGGTTGGATCATTATCCAATATTCAAATGGCCAATAGTTGAAAAGATGTTCCAAATTACAAGCCACCAAGAAAATGTCAATCAGTGCTCAGCAACCATCACACTATTGCTTCATACACATCAAGATGCTACACACGCACACACTCACACACACTCACACACACACAGAGGGGGAGGGATGGAGGGAAAGAGAGAGAGGGAGGGAGAGGGAGGGAGGGGAAGGAGGGGAGGGGGGAGAGAGGGAGAGGCAGTTGTGGGGAGGGGCAGACAGTTAGGCACACACATGCCAAGGATGCCAAGGTGAGTGTGCAGAGCTCAGAGCACACCTTTCTCTCTCCACTGTGGGTTTCAGACATCAAACTCAGGTTATCAGGCTTGATAGCAAGCACCTTTACCTGCTGAAGGGTCTGGCTGGCCTTACTTCAGGTAGAAAGTCAAATGTGTTGTCATGGATGTAGAAAACTGACTCCTCATACATGGCTGGTTATACGGAAATGGTGTGTTCAATCTCTAACACCACAAAACCCAAATAATACGGCTAGTTGCTGTCATGTTGGTAAAAGTTTGGCAATTTCTGAAAACGTTAAAAGTTATTGTGTTACCCACAACTCCCTTCCTAACCTTGTACCTGAGTGGTCATTACTAATAGTCTCCAGGTAGGAAAAATACCTATGCGTAGACGGGTAAGCACACTGTGCTGTATCCACAGCAAACAGACGAAAGAGAGACTTAGACCTTAGCTGCCGTTCCCCACTCTCTGCTCCACAGGCTCTGGACACCACTATGTTGCTTTTGATCTGTATAAATTTGCCTATTCTAGACATTCAATTACATACAGATTTATACAATGTGTGGCTTCTTGTGTCTGGCTTTGTGTGAGAGTGTCTGTTTTTTCTTTTCTTTCATTTAGCATACTGTTTCAAAGTTCATCTGTACTGTACAATACCTAATTATTTGACTTCTTTTTATTGTTCAAGATATTACATTGTATAGATATATCATATTCTGTTTGTGGACATTTATTTATGAACACTTCACAGTTTGGAATCTTATAAAAGTGCTGATACGTGCTTGTGTGTATATGTTTTGTGAGGCTGTGTGCTTTTATTTTTATAAAATAAATGTACATGTTTTTACATGTACATTAAAGGTTATAGAAACTTTCATGATTTAGAAAATAACAACTCTTGTGGCTGCTGAGATGGCTCGGTGGGTAAAGTGGCTTGCTGCACAGCCTGATGACCTGGGAACCCACAGAAAGGTGGAAAAGGAGAACCTGCTTAGCAAAGTTGTCTTCTGACCTTCACACACGTTCCCTAGTGTGTGTGCCACCCCTCAGCAAAAATTGTAAAAAGCAAAGCAAAAAACCACCACCACCACCACCAACAACAACAACAAAAACCCCCAAAAAACCAAAACCCACACATACAAAACAAACCACCCCTCTTCTCTCAACATGTGAGAAGTTTTCTCATCCACAGGCTGCCATCTGACTCTGCCTTTTAAACACAACATCGCCGTCTTAGAACATTTGGCTCTTGAACTGAAGATGCCTGTGTGCTGGGACCCTGAATCTCCTGCTAGAAGAGGTGATCACACCAAGCCAGCCAGTGGTAGAAGGTGTGATCACACCAAGCCAGCCAGTGTCAGAAGAGGTGATCACACCAAGCCAGCCAGTGGTAGAAGGTGTGATCACACCAAGCCAGCCAGTGTCAGAAGAGGTGATCACACCAAGCCAGCCAGTGGTAGAAGAGGTGAACACACCAAGCCAGCCAGTGTCAGAAGAGGTGATCACCCTAAGTCACCCAGTGGTAGAAGGTGTGCTCACACCATGTCAGCCAATGACAGAAGGGCTGATCACCCTAAGTCAGCCAGTGATCGAAGAGGTGATCTTACCAAGCCAACCAGTAGTAGGAGGTGTGATCACACCAAGCCAGCCAGTGTCAGAAGAGGTGATCACACCAAGCCAGCCAGTGTCAGAAGAGGTGATCATACCAAGCCAGCCAGTGTCAGAAGGTGTGATCACCCTAAGTCACCCAGTGGTAGAAGGTGTGCTCACACCATGTCAGCCAATGATAGAAGGGCTGATCTCCCTAAGTCAACCAGTGATAAAAGAGGTGATCACACCAAGCCAGCCAGTGGTAGAAGGTGTGCTCACACCAAGCCAGCCAGTGGTAGAAGGTGTGCTCATCCTAAGTCAGACAATGATAGAAAAGGTAATCATACCAACTTAGCCAGACTGGCACAGAGCAGTATTCTCTCATGCCTGTATTACATGTAGATGTGTATCATGAATGCTTAACCTCATATGTCTGGTTTTCTTCAGGCCCAGGGAGGCCCTTCTGGAGGAAAATTGACCAGTGTACGGCAAGACTTTCCAAATGAGCACCAGCACCTCACAGTGGCATGAACCTGGAGCCAGAGAAGCAGGGCATTCTTTGAGGGCTGTGAGATGTAGCTACCCAGCACTTCTTTAACTTAGAGGAAACTTTGAAGAGGTAATGGCTAGTGTCCTATGAACGAACTAAAATCCATTCTAACTTGAATCATGAATACTGCATAAAAGACCACCAAGCCCAGACATTCAGGGTCCATTTCTAAGGCAACATTTTCTGTTCAGCAGTGCATAGACTATTTTATAATCCAAGGGACTGATTGTTCCTTAGTATGTGTTAATGAGATAGGCCTTTCTCAATAAGTATCCGTCACTGCGTTGAAAGCTTTGGATGCATTACAGAACTCATTAGGGCCTCAGTGTGCTGGTCC
This sequence comes from Rhynchomys soricoides, assembly GCA_019843965.1. Taxonomy (NCBI): domain Eukaryota; kingdom Metazoa; phylum Chordata; class Mammalia; order Rodentia; family Muridae; genus Rhynchomys; species Rhynchomys soricoides. The sequence goes on along the minus strand of JADRCH010000014.1, from coordinate 17,968,021 downwards.
TTCGTATGGCTAGGAGCTTTGCCATGAGCATATGAATGCACGGAGTGCACAGAGGACAAGACCCAGAAGGTCAAAGCACTGGCTCTGCCTTGGAAAATCCACCTATGCTGCACAGTTCTCTACATCTGCACGAAGGCTGTGGTAAATACCCAACCCAGATTTGCTCCGTCGACTGAACTCTAACACAAACATACTCTTTACTCCTCCTCTGAGGGACTGAAGCTGGGTCCCAATGTCCGTGGCTAAACGCAGAATCCTTGGGATGCAGTTGTAATCCCTGGCTTTGTCCTGGAACAGTTGTGTGTTTCCTTGGTATCATAATTAATTTGCCACAAAGAAAAACTTTCTCTCCTTTGCACTAAAATCACCCTAACATTGTCTTTATGACCCAAAACAGGAACACAATGTTTCTAGTGATTCTGAAGAATGGAAAACCAAGAGAGCTTCATGACTCAGGAATATCGAGTCCCCAAGGGACACAGACTGTTTTCTTCCACCACCCCCTCCACCCATAACCCCCCTTCATATTTTTGCCTGGACTTCTTTTCTTCCACATTGATTCAAAAGCTTACAATTATGGTAGATAAAAAATGTGCAGCCGAGTGCCAGTAGTAAATTCTGAAGTGTGAGAAGCTCTCAAATACCTGCTTCTGCCAGAGCAGAATCTATCTTGTGGACTCATGTAGTTGACACTGCTGGGTGATGTTTTGTTCCACAGGTAAATTCCATTAGTCTTCAAAGTGCATCCTTTTCTGAAAAGACAGTTCACCAGCACAGCTGGCCAGAGCAAGCTGCTGAATGGAAAGAAAATTAGAAGTAGATCTTTTCAAAGTGCTATCCCAACATCATTAAGGCTTCTACTGCCAAAATCCGCATCTGGTAATAAAATCTTTTCCAAACATTGCTTTCTCCAAAGAACCATCCAGAAGTTGCTACTGTATGAGAGTTCCTCAGCCATTGCTACTCTGTGGTTATTAACAAACATGTCTTCCAGGATGACTCTTCCTGGGAAAGGGTGTCACTTGTGACTCAATATAGGCTCGTGACCTTTGCTCTAAGAAATTACCTGTGGTCAAGGTTTCTAATTGATAGGACAATTTACATTTTACCACACAGCATGTGCTCTCTCTGTCCTCCAAATGTGCTCTTCTTATGGTGTGACAAATTGTGAGACAACTCATGATACAGGCCAGACAGCTAGACAAAACATGCCATTGGAAAGGGAACCACAGTCTAAGCCTTGAATAAAGAAATATGCAAAATCACGTCTGCTGACCCATGTTCCTGATTGTGTCTTCGGCTTTTTTTTTTCTTGCCCGTAAATAGAATTAAATGAAAATGAATTTAATGTTGAGAAAAGAACCCAGAGTGAGTTCTCCATAAGCTTCATTCAGTCATTGGTATTTTGTGTGGCCTAACTATAGATGGCTTGAGGGTGTGGCTGAAGTTCAGCTGCCCCTGAGTTGTCATGTCTCCTTAGCACTTAGCACAGTGTCACAGGGAAGATGCTCCATCAATACTTGCTGGATGAATGAATGATCAGAAAGTCCTTATGGATAGCAAAGCAAAGGCTGTCTGTTTAAACTTTCTCCTGTGACCTTGCTTTCTTTCTAAATCACTAGAAAATGGCTCTGCAGCTCTGTAAACACGATCATAATTCATGTTTACATGTTTCTTGATTATCTCTATGACACACCTCTTAATCTCCTCTTGGAGGGCCCCCAGCTCTCACATGACAGCTATCACTCTATTGCAAGACTGTAGTGTGACCACTACATTTATTTTTTAAGAAAAATCACAGCTGGGTGGTGGTATCCCATGCCCTTAATCCCAGCACTCAGGATGCAGAAGCAGGATGATCTCCATGAGTTTGAAGCTAGCCTGGTCTACAGAGTGAGTTCCAGAAGAGCCAGGGCTACAAAGAGAAACCCTGTCTTGAAAAACAAAAGCAACAACAACAACAAAAAGCACTACCCCCCTCCAAAAAACTAAACACCTAAAAAACAAAAAGAAGAAAGGAAAAATCACATGTTCCAATGAACAGGGCCAAAGAGGACCCAAGTCATCCCCAAAAGCTGCAGCCTCCTCCCCAACACACCTCGGAGTAGAGCACTTCCCAAAGTCCCTCCCACCTTTCCTTTCCCATTCTCAACAAAATTTCAAATGTCTCTGCTGGCTCTGCAATGACATTTGCTAATCCCTCCACTGTGCTGGGCTGTCATCTGTCTGACTTCATCGATTGGTTATGCCAGAGTCTGCCTTGCTCTCTAGCTTCTCATGTGCTTCATTTCACATCTCCTGCCCTCTCTCTTTTAAAGCTAAGGGTCTCACTATGTAGCCCAGGCTAGCCTCAAACTTATGAATCACCTGCACCAGCTTCCCCAGTGCTTGGATTACAGGCCTGAGCCACCATGCCTGACTCGGTATTTCTCTTTTTCTTGTCTCTTTTGCTGTATGCTGAGAGTTGAGAAACTTTTTCTCGCTCCATAAGACAGGATTCGAGTGTTTGGCAGCTGGTGTTAGTACCACGTTATTTTCTCAACCCTGACCTGTCTTTCTCATCTCTGTCTAGTTCTCTCATCTGCCTCTTTTCCTTTTTTAGTGCCCCCCTTTCCTTCTCTCTGCCCCCTTCTCTCACTGTCTCTGTGAGTCGAGCCCACCAAGGAGTACCTTGTAAATCCTCATTATCTAGAACACTTTGCCTTTCATTGTTTAGCCTCAGTCCTTAGATACACATTCTCCATTTTTGCTTGTGAACATGTCCTTTTAAAAAAGATGAGTTTGTGAGAAGTCTGCTCATGGACACACTGGTTTATAGTTTACTTGGCCTCTCTGTTCCACGGAGACTGCTGCTATTGCCTTGCTCTGAAGTTTACATCATGTTCCCTTTCTTTGCTGCTATGGACCCCCAAATATATGGCCATAGTCTCCCAAGGTCCCAGTAATTTATAGATTAAAATCTATTCTTTCTCATTGGTTAAAATTACATCTAAATATTACTTTCTCATTTTATCTGAGAGCTGATATTGTTGGCCCAGAATGTTAGAACATTTCATAAGCCTGTTAGGTTCTTTAAGATTTATTTTTGTTATTCTTAAAATTACATGTATATGTATGTCTATGTGCAAATGTGTGCATGTGTGAGTGAGGAGCCCAAAGAAGCCAGAGAGCATGGGATTCCACCTGGGGCTTGGACTTGACCTTGAGTCCTCTGCAAGTGAAGTACATGCTCATACCTGCCGAGCTGCCTCTCTGTCCCAAGCTACTTACCTGGTTTTAACAAAATATAACCTCCAACATTTCATCCCTCCCCCATCTGTGTTGCCTGAGGAATGGAGGGAAGAAGATGGGGAAGAGAACAAGAATGGGGTGGCTGCAGTAAAATGAATTATATTCGCAGGTGAAAGAAATCTCTACTACCCAAATCGAAGTAGCTATGTGCTCCATCCCCAGCATCCTCACCATTCCTGGCACCAAGGTAACCCCTTACTCAATGTCTTAGTTAGGGTTTCTGTTGTGGTGCTTCAACACCGTAAACGAAAGCAGTGTGGAGAGGAATGGGTTTATTCTGCTTACATATCCTGTGCCATAGTCCATTGGGGGAAACCAAGGCAGGAATCTGGAGGCAGGAAGTGACACAGAAGCCACCGGAAGAATGCTGCTCAATGGCTTGCTCCTCATGCCTTGCTCAGTCTGGTTTGTTATAGAACCCAGTCACTACACGTAATGGTCTATGCCCTCCCACTTCAATCAGTAATTAATAAAATGTTCTGCCTGGAACCCAGTCTTATGGAGGCATTTTCTCAGTTGAGATTTCTTAGAGCTTCTGGCTAGCTGTGGCACATTGGGTGTCTTCTCGTCCAGTGTCCTCACACCAGGGGATCACTGTCTGCCAGTGATGACTCTTGCTTGTGTCAAGTTGACATAAAATGAACCTCTTCCAGTTCCAATCCTAGACACTCTCACTAAGTGACTTTCCATGTAGGAGCATGCTGCCTTCATTACTCCCTCCTTTCCTATGTGCATTATGTGATTGTGTGTGTTCACCTGTGTACATGTGCATGTAGGTAAACATACATGCAAGTGTGCATTCGTGTATGTATATGGAGACCAGAGTACAACCTCAGATATCATCGTTCTCAGGAATAGGAACAACTTCCTCTGAGGCAGGGTCTCTCTTTGGATTGGAGGTTCCCAGTCACGCTAGACCGCTAGCCAGCTGCCTCTATCTCCGGAGTACAAGTGGACACTGCCAAGCCCACACCCTCAGTCTTTTACCAATCTAGCATTCCCGAGCCCAGAGGGAATTCTCCATTGTACATGGAGCTACTTCCTGTTCCTTTTGGTTTTTGGGAGTTCTGTCTCACCTATGTAAGAATGTCATACCTCTTATATTAAAATTTTGCCTTATTTTCTTGTACTATGTTTTCTTTGGATCAGCATCAGAGATATATTAGTGCTTAGGGGGATTTCCTGATGGGTTTCAATTTCAACTAAGAATAACATGTGAGGTGCGGCCAGCAGTAGGCCAGCAGGCTCCTCCAGATACTTCCTTCTGCTCACATTGACTCTGATTTTTCCCCTCTGATGTCTTAGTGTTGGGTCCTTCCTATAGTCTTATTTACTTGGCAAATAACCTACTATATAGAAAGGCCTTCATCATGGACTTTACCTGCTCATCTATCTCCTTCTTCCTTCAAGGATTGAGTCCATTTGAACATGTTGTATTTCCTCCTGCCTTGGTGGACTCCTCTAAGACCTCAGGGAAGCAGGTTGCTTCATCTCCAATTTACCTAGACTTGTGACCCTCAAAGCCACCCTTCTCAAACAAACTCCTTTGCTCCCCAGAGTCACCTCAGGCACCTCCATTTGTTCCAGATTGCCATGTACCTTATACATCAAGATGCACCTGAGACCTGGCACTTTCAGCTAAGTATTAAGACATTTCATAAGCCATTCAGTTTTAGCAGAACGTAACCTCTGACCAGCAGCTCCTGTCCCTCTTGCTGTTGGCTTGAGTTATGTGGTCCACTTTCAACATGTGGCAGATACTTATTGAAAGGCCTGTAAGCACACAGTGTCAGGGAGGTAATCAGAATTAGAAGAGACCCAGACTGAGTTCTAGTTCAAAATTTGCCACTTTCCATTCAATCATTTGATCATTCTGTGTCTGTGATGGTTTGTATTTGCTTGGTCCAAGGAGTGGCACTATTTGGAGATGTGGTCTTGTTGGAATAGGTGTGGCCTTGTTGGAGAAGGTGTGTCACTGTGGGGGTGGGCTTTAAGACCCTAGTCCTAGCTGTCTGGAAGCCAGCTAGCAGCCTTTCAGATGAAGATGTAGAACTCCCAGCTCTGCCTGTACCATGCCTGCCTGGATGCTGCCCTGCTTCCACTTTGATGATAATGGACTGAACTTCTGAACCTGAAGCCAGCCCAATTAAATGATGTCCTTATAAGAGTTGCCTTGGTCATGGTGTCTGTTCACAGCAGTCAAACCTTAATGAAAACAGAGTCTTATGGGGATGAGCACTCTTTTGTTTTATTCTTGTTCTATGCCTGATCTATCACTTTGGGAGCTATTCTGTAGACATTTGCCCAAGGGCTGGCCCATCTGCATCTCATTGAACCCATGCAGCTTTTGCCTTCTTTGAATGTTTTTCTATCACAATTAACTATATAAATGTTCCATTTGTGAAGTAATTGTTCTGTGTCAGATTTTCCTTCCTAAGCTAAAGACTAGTTATCTCCAATATTTTAGACAATGAGCCGAATGTGATGCTTCGTGTGATGAACTATTCATTTCCTGTAGCTTACATTTTTTTTTCCAACTGAACCCTTGACTCCCTGGCTCTAGGTGGAGGTCCCAGAGGGTAGAGGTGGCACTGTGAAAAAGATGAAAGGATGGAGTTACTTCTGTCATCAAAATGTCTCCTTTTTCCTTTTTAAAAATTTAACTATTTATTAAGAGGCCTTTATTTATTAAAAGCCCAGAGTCCCATTTCTTCTTGAATATATTCATACTACAGCTCACAGTACACTGGCAGACAATGGTCCCCTGGTGTGAGGACATTGGACGAGAAGACCCCCAAAGTGCCACAGCTAGCCATAAGCTCTAATCTTCTTCAGTTGCTCCAGGTCCTCATGCATCTTGTTGTCTAGACCACTGGCCAGAACCTGGCTATACTTTCCATCTTTCTGTCTATTCAAGAACTGGTCTTGGCTTCTGTATGATGCTGAATACACATTCTACCTCATCCTCCAGGTGGTTCTCCAGACCTTTTGTTGAGATCAGTGTCTGCTTTCCTCAACATCATGCGAACATATCTTCTCCCTCTACCCTTAATGGCAGTGATGACAACTGCTATTTTCTGCTCCTCTTCTATGTTGATGTTGAGGACTTGGACAATGGGTTGGAACTTCTCAGGGATCACTAGAAACATGTCAGAAGCACAAATGGCTGCTAGCTCATAGGCCTCCTGTGGAAGGAAAAATTCTACTTTCTAGAGAAAGGTCAAAGAAGAGCCAGATGAACAGTGGAGACTTTGATATCTTTGGAAATACAACCAGAATCTTTATTTTGATTGCTTAAAAATGTCTACAGAAGGCAACGCCTTGGGCCAAAATTACTTTTGCTAAGAAAATACTCAATTGCACTAGCTGCTTGCAGCAGCAACTTCTCTTGCAGCCAATGAACTTCCCTAATTGTTGGCTCTACCAACTAACAGGAGGAAGGAAGGCTTAGGGACAGAGCAGGGTTTATCTTTGCTGTTTTAAAATGGAATATGGACTACAGCAAGATAATGAGGTAGAATGTTCAATTATTCAGGTGTTGCATAAGTGTGTGGAGGAGGGTTTCAGCACCAAAATCTTGTGCTCAAGCACAGTTCAGTGCAGTTCTTCCTTCCTTCCTTCTTTCCTTCCTTCCTTCTTTCCTTTCTTTCTTTCTTTCTTTCTTTCTTTCTTCCTTTCCTTCCTTCCTTTCCTCCTCCTTCTTCTCATTTTCTTCTTCTTCTTCTTCTTCTTCTTCTTCTTCTTCTTCTTCTTCTTCTTCTTCTTCTCCTCCTCCTCCTCCTCCTCCTCCTCCTCCTCCTCCTCCTCCTCCTCCTCCTCCTCCTTGAACCAGGCTTTCTCTGTGTATCCCTGGCTGCTCTAGAACTTGCTCTGTAGTCCAGGTTGACCAAGGCTTGGTCTAAATAAGACATGAGAAGAAGTCTTTCTTGAGCCATTGGTATACACATAATGATGCCTAAGGATTTTCATTTTTGGGTAGAAAGGTTTTTGAACATGGAAGTGGGACACAGCTATAAGTGAAAAGAGGAGAAAGAAAAGGCAGCCTGGCATCTCAACCCTGGTTCCTTGTCCCCATTCCAAGTATTAGCTTCTGTGTTCTGACATCATACACCCCCCCCACACACACACCATATTGAAATATGGTTTGGAGTAGAGCAGAGCCTTGGGGTCCAGATAACATAATCTTTCTTCTGGTTCTATTCCAATCAAAGAGACTGTAAGCTCCAGGCAAACACCCATGACAATGTTGTTCTCAAATGACTTGAGGGCCGAGGATGGCAAGGAGGGCAAGAGAGAAGAGAAACATGCAGATGTGTGACAGGTGATATCTGACAGCTTTCCAAGAAGCCCAGATGATCCTTGGAGATTCTTCAAGTGATTAATGAAGTGGAGCTTGGTCTCTTAAGGACCTCAATTTTATAGGTAGAGATTTATTTGATAGCATTTTGCAACCTGGTGAGGACATTTGAGGTAGATGACTATCATAGGCTTCCAGGGTAGATTAAAAGTCCCTGTCAAAGCTCTTTGCAAAATTCACAGTCTCATAGAAAGTGGGGGATTGGCATTTAGGTGAAGAATTAAGGTGAGGATTTTCTGGAACTTTCTGTTCTGGTAGCCTCCTGTTGAATATCAGCAAGTCCACCAAGGCCAGCTGTAAGTTGGAGTAAGCAGGTCACAGGGATACAGAACTTTCCCCAGGAAATCCATGGGAGTTTTACTGCATACATTGCATACATGCCATTGCCTCTGGCATTCCTATTTAGGGGTCAAGGCTGAATTATTCCCAGCCTCTTCTCTTCAAGGGTTCATGGTCTACAGAGGGTCTCTCTTTTTTCCCAGACCCCATATTTTAAGGCATGTCTCAAAGTGAGGGCTGGACAGCTCACACAGCCTCCTGGAGCTTCTAGCCTTGCTAGGCCCAGGCCACAGGAGGAGAATCACCTTTGCTTATGAATAATTAGGCAAGGCTTCAGCTTCTATTACCATTGGTGGGAGGCAGATGGCATCATAGCTGAGCTTATAGCTATTGAAGGGTTGTCTTTATGTTTTAAAGTCAAGCCCCTGTTTTCTCTGGTTCAGATCCTGGTTTTGGTTGCTACAGAAAAGAAGTAGCATCCGTAAAATTTTGCTCACAAAATTTGTTCATTAGTAGCATGGGATGAGAACTGAGTATTTACTGAATAGCCCTTTAGAGCTTGTTTGGGGGTTCTGCTGGAGGAATGTAGCTACTAGTGTACACTTGGCTTTAAGACAGTGGTTCCCAATGCTGAGACCCTTTAATACAGTTCCTCATGGCATAGTGACCCCAACCATAAAATTATTTCTGTTGCTACTTTATAACTATAATTTTGCTACTGCTATGAATCATAATGTAAATATCTGATATGCAGGATATCTGATATGAAACCCCCCAAAGGGGTCATGACTCACAGGTTGAGAACCACTGTTTCAAGAGAAGGTTGTCTTCTTCAACTACAGTGCATCTCTGGAGGGACATACATGGAATGGTGAAGGAGAAAAGGGTCTTCTACTAGTCTTTCTATCAGATTAGCTGAATCAATGTTGATACTTGATGAGGTAACATATATCAGAACCCCACTGACCTCATCCTATCAAATAACATTGAAACTATCCTGGAAGGAAGTCAACACAAGACCAATATGCCTGCCACTCTTCCAGGTCAGCATACATGAGCTGAGCATACTCACTGCCACCAGTGAGCATGAAGTAGGCACAGGGATTATTAAAGTGAAGCAGAGATATAAAAATGTCAAATGGATGCTACAAACCAGGGATTTTATAGAAGGACCCTGAAGAAGTCACTCCAAAAGTCCTTCAGATGGGGAGATAGCAATGCGTTTTCCACAATTGCTGAAGTGCAAAGGCCTATGGGATATGTTAGTGGAGGGCTTCTCATCTGTTCTAAGGACATAGTGAGGGCATAAAGAGCCTTGGCATGTATGGGTGGATCTAAAGAGGAAATAGTACGTCATCACCATAGCACTCACAGCCTTCTGTAGGGGTGAGCAAGCTGAAGCTGGAGGGGCCATCTGGTCTACCATCTATTTTGTAAATAGTATTTCACTGGGATCCAGAAAGACCCACTTGTTGACACATTGTTTGATGGCTGCTTACCAATTACCATAGTGATGACAATGTATAGTTGAGATGCTAGGGCCTAAAATATCAACTCAATAGAAAAAGTTTACCAACTCCTGGTCATGTGGAAGAGGCAAGATAACTCCTGTGAGACATGCTTTTTAAAGAGGATCCATGGGTATCAGTGGTGTCAAGGAGACAGCTGTCTGGTTGCTATGCAGGGATGGTGATGGGATGGGATGGAAGTGTATGCTGTGGGTCTCCCTCTTATCGACTGGAGTGATATAACAGAGCATTCTTCCTGTATGCTACACCATGTACCTTAGTGTGACTGATTCTTTCAAAGTCTTCTGGTGAACAGAATAGACAAAGAGTCCCTGGGACTTTTAGTTCTGATCAAGACGAGACCAACAGAGACAGTGACAGTCCAGTGACTCGAATCTAATGTGCCTACCCCGATCATCACAATCTTGTAGGCAAAAGTTTTTTCCAATCTACTTTAATAAGGGTTCAACCTGTCCTCTAGCCCATCATCTACCAGAGATAGTGGAAAAGAAAAGTCATTAGGACACGGGGGAAGGAGACCTGTTTAGAAATCGTTCTTTGGGGGCGAGTCCAATCTTCATTGTCAGGATATCAGGAGTTCAGTCCAGTAGCAAACATCAAATATGAATCAGCAGCTGCAGTATATTCCTCTCAGCAGACACCACACACGAACCAGCAGCTGCAGTCCAGTCCACTTGGCAGTCACCACCAATGAACCAGCAAGGGTAGTTCAATCCAAAAGAGACCTCAAGGCTCGACAACCAGCCCAAGGCCTCAGAAGTGGCAAAAAGCTGCAGGAACCTCACAAGAAGTTCTTTGGTGAGTTTCTCTCTCTGCTGTCACTACAAGCAGAGCTCAGGAACACAATGCAAGGCGAACCAATACATGCATGTTGATAGTGAAGAAGGCAAGGCAAGCAAAGCAAACCACTGCTCAAGCTCCCACTGTCTATGGGCCATATTTATATTTCTTTATCATGGGTCCTTTCATGAATTTCCTATAGCAAAACATCCTTTCACCTGTGTCTGCTTCAGAAAAACATTCTCTCATGTGTCTGTTTTAGCAAACCATCCTTTTACCTGTGTGTCCCAGTAAACCCTCATTTGACTAACTGACTTTCCAAAGAAACCAGAAGTTTCCACTTCACACTCTTCTCACAGGAAAGACTGGGAAATACCAGAGAGTGCAGTTTTTTTATGCTGTCTGACAGCCCTGCTTAACATAGCTTTTCTGAAACCACCTTAATGACACGGGCTAAAGGCAGTAGCTGGTGGCGGTAAAATGAGCTGCTTTTTCCATTACATATTGTTATTACAGGTTGACTCTTGGAGGGAAGCCTTACATCTCTTGTGCTCAGGCTCTTGAAAGCTATCTCACGGTCACTCTTTGTCCACCCACCTCCTGAACCTGATGCTGTGAGCTATGGTCTCATGCAGGCATGGTGAAGATGCTATTGCACTACAGAGGGCAGCGTGGTTAATCATAATTGGAGGTTTGGCAAAGGCTCAGAAGCAAAAGTAGGTAGGTTGAGGTACTGGTGATGGTTGGACTGGGCTAGAGCTTTGGAGAGGAAGAATGACTGGCAAGAGGAAGAGGAGGAGCTTGGCGCAGGATGGGTTCTATATAGAATGTTGTGGATCCAACTGAGAGCAGGTAGAAATACAGACAGGAAGAAAACATGGGGTAGAGAGAGAAGCCAGAACTTAATTTCCCATCAGTAATTTTCCATCAGCTAAGGCTATAGAGGCCAAGGGGGCTGGGCAGGACAAAAGGTGAAGGAAAAGGAACAGAGCATGAAGTCTTGATGGCTGTTTTCATAGAAGGCTGAGCAGATGAAGATGAAACCAAGAAGATGAGGAGCTTCATTCATTCATTCACTCACTCACTCATTCAACGATGGAAAGAGGAAGTGGACTGGTCTCCATTCTCCAGAATGCTCTCAGGAAAGTGTAGTGCTAGATAAAGCCTCAAAGAGACTAGAAGTTAGGAAAAGCAGAGTCTTCTAGTGTTGGATGTAGAGAGACAGGAGACGGCATGGAGAAAAAGAAGAGGCCAGAGGAACAAAGTGCAGAGGTACAAAGGAATGGTTTGTCTGATTCAGAATTCTACATTCTTCCAGTGAGCACCAGCCTAATCAGGCTTCCCTCTGTTGCCATAGCAACCCCTGGCATCACTCTGTTGCACAGTCTTGAAACTTTGAGGAAGTTACTTTATATCAAGTTACCTACCAATTAGGCTAGTGATTTTCCTGTTTCTCAAAGCATTCTAGATAGACTTTCTCTTCCAGGAATTCATTTTTCAAATTCTTCATCATTGGGATCCTGGAGCAACCCCCTCCCCCCAAACACACAGAGGGAGGGAGGGAGGGAGAGAAGGAGAGAAAGAGAGGGAGAGAGAGAGAGAGAGAGAGAGAGAGAGAGAGAGAGAGAGAGAATGTAGAGCCAATTGTGAGTGGGATCAAATCGTATTTGATTCATACTGCTTAACCATCAGGTTTAATGTTTCAGTAAATTCTCCAAGTATAGACTGACAGAACAGTCTTCTCTATGATAGGAAGAAATTCTGACCCTGGCTTGTCTCTCTTCCCTCTCTCTGTATTTAATTCTCAGTTTTATTATGTCAGTATGTAAAAACGCAGTGGTTATACCAGGAAGCAGACAGGAAGTTGGCTTCTTTTTTGTTTTCCTGTTGGAAAAATTCACTTGCTTTATGCATTTTTCTGTTGTGTTGCTAACATTTTGTGCGCTTCTGTTTTAAGTGTGTTTCTCACATAACAAATACAGCTTGGTTTTAAAGCGTTAACTCCTTTCTTATTTATTCACTTTACCTCCTGCTCATTACCCCCTCCCAGTCGCCCCTTCCACAATCCTTCCCCTCTAACCCCTTCCCTCCTCCTCTGAGCAGGTGGGAGGCTCCCTGGGTATCCCCCCACCCTGGCACACCAAGTCTCTGCAAGGGTAGGCACATCCTCTCCCACTGAGGCCAGACAGGCAGTCCAGTTAGAAGAACACATCCCACGAACAGGCAATAGCTTTCAGGATAGCCCGTGAAGACCAAGCTGCATATCTGCTACATTTATACGGTGAGGTCTAGGCCAGTGTATGCTCTTTGGTTGGTGGTTCAGTCTCTGAGAGTCCTAAGGGTCCAGGTTAGTTGACTCTGCTGGTCTTCCTGTGGAGTCCCTGTCCTCTCCTGAGCTTGTAATTCTTCCCTCTACTTCTTCTCCATAAGAGTCCCTAAGCTCCATCCACTGTTCGGCTGTAGGTGTCTGTATCCCTCTGAGTCAGCTGCTGGGTGGAGCCTCTCAGGGAATAGCCATGTTAGACTCCTATCTGCAACTAACAGACTATCACTAGTATTGTCAGGGATTGGTGCTTGCACATGGGAAGGGTCTCAGGTTGGGCCAGTCATTGACCATTCCTTCAGTCTCTGCTCCATCCATGGTCCCTGCATTTCTTGTAGAGGATGAATTTTGAGTTAAAAGTTTTGTGGGTGGGTTGATGTCCCTATCTCTCCACTGGGTGTTCCTGCCTGGCTTCAGGAGGTTGCCTCTTCTGGCTCCATAGCCTCAATGCTGTGAATTACAGCTAAGGTTTTTATTGTTAGCAAACATGACTTGTTTTTACTTTTGTGGCCATTGATAAGCCACATTGCATTTGGTTTTGCCTCTTTGTTATGCTATTTGTTCTGTAATTCCCCTTCTCTGACTTTTTTATATTAATTCTTTCTGTGTATGTGTGTTTTGCTTGCATGTATGTCTGTGCATCATGTGTGCTCCTGGTGTCCAATGAAGCCAGAACAGGGCATCAGATCCCTTGGAATTGGAGATGTTTCTGGGTTGCCATGTGGGTGCTGGGAATTGAACCAGGTTCTCTAGAAAAATAAGCAGTACTCTTAACTTCTGAGCCATCTCTTCAATCCCTCCTCTAATATATATAAGTTATTCTACACCATCTAGAACTTAGTATTATGGGTTAGTTACGGTGTTCCAGTTATGGGTTATTTTATTTTTACTAAAAGGACTCTGTGTTATATATTCAAGAGGGTATAGAATGCATGTGTGTGTGCACATGTATTTATAACACCAGTTTAAGAAATAGAAAATGGGGGCAGGCCATGATGGCTCATGCTTACAATCCCAGCATTCCAGAAGCTGAGGCAGGAGGAATGCCACAAGTTCAAAACCAACCTGGTCATCATCGTGATTTCCAAGCCAATCTTGGGTATAGTGTGAGATCCTGTGTCCAAAACATACATACATACATACATACATACATACATACATACATGCAGGAAGGAAGGAAGGAAGGAAGCATATTACAGCCTCTGCTTTAGAAGCTCAGATCTTCTACCTCTGGTTTTTATAACTACACAGATCAGATGTAATCATCAGCATTGATGTTTATTTGGATTTATTCAGCAGTTACTATTTTCTTTGGTTACATAATTACCTTCTTAGACTGGGCATCTCCCTTCTGAATGCCTTTCTTTGTTTCTTTTAATCTCTGTATGTGTGTTTGTGTATGTGCACGTGTGCTATCTCCTGTGTGGGTGTGTGTGCAGGCACATGGAGGCCAGAAGTCAACATTGTGCCTCTTCCTCTAGTGCAACTTAGTTTTAGAGACAGTGTGTCTTGTTGAGTCTGGTGCTCCTTGACTCATCTACACTGGCTGGCCAGAGAGCTCAGAGAATCCTCCTGCCCCTGCCCCAGTGCTCCCTATTCAGTAGGCCAGGGTTACTGACATGGACATCTGTACCCAACTTTTATGTGGGTGTTTCGATCCTAACTCAGGCCCTCATGCTTAGGTGGCAGGCATGTTGCCCCAGCCCCAACTGTCCTTACTTCTGAGATCTTTGGGTCTTATCCCCATTGGGGCTGCTAGGCAAAGTGCTGTACGGCTGAGAGACATCCTCAGCCTACTAAGGATCCCTTTCGGCTTGCTTTGGTTTGTCTCTTGAATTCCTGATCCTCTGCTTTTTAAGTGCTGGGGTTACAGGTGTGCACCACACCTGGCCTCTCAGGATGTTTTGGAGGTGAATTATCTTGGCTTTTGTTCAGTGGCATACAATCTATTTCATCCTCATTCTTGAGGGGGTAAATGCTGTTCTTATGTAATTATTTACCCCTCACCTATTTCCTCCAGCATCCTGAAGACATTTTTAGTCTTTCCGCTTCTACTATTGTTGGCAAAAGCCAGAAATCGAGCAGATAACCTTTTTTCTCTATTTTTAAGCTATTGTATTTGTCTTTAGTATTCCGACCTTTCCCTGGGATGAGTGTGGATATGAATATATTTTGAAATTTTCTAGGTTCCATAAAAATGTGTGAGGGCTCAGTGGGTAAAGACGTTTGCCTCACCTACTGATTGGGAAAAGATCTTTACTAATCCTACATCTGATAGAGGGCTAATATCCAATGTATACAAAGAACTCAAGAAGCTAGACGCCCGAGATCCAAATAACCCTATCAAAAAATGGGGAAGAGAGCTAAACAGAGAATTCTCAACTGAAGAAACTCAAATGGCTGAGAAGCACCTAAAGAAATGTTCAACATCCTTAGTCATCAGGGAAATGCAAATCAAAACAACCCTGAGATTTCACCTCACACCAGTCAGAATGGCTAAGATCAAAAACTCAGGTGACAGCAGATGTTGGCGAGGATGTGGCGAAAGAGGAACACTTCTCTATTGCTGGTGGGAATGCAAGTTGATACAACCTCTCTGGAAATCAGTTTGGTGGACCCTCAGAAAAATGAACATAATACTACCTGAGGACCCAGCTATTCCACTCCTGGGCATATATACCCAGAAGATGCTCCAACATATAATAAAGACACATGTTCCACTATGTTCATAGCAGCCATATTTATAATAGCCAGAAGCTGGAAACAACCCAGATGTCCCTTAACAGAGGAATGGATACAGAAAATGTGGTACATTTACACAATGGAATACTACTCAGCAATTAAAAACAATGACTTCATGAAATTTGCAGACAAATGGATGGATCTTGAAAATATCATCCTGAGCAAGTTAACACAGTCACAAAAGAATGAACATGGTATGTACTCATACTGTTAAGTGGTTATTAGCCCATGAGTTCAAAATACCCAAGAGTCACTTCACAGCAACAGTAGGGCGGAGGGGGAGGTCCCAGATGGAGAACTTGGAGAAGGAGCTGAGGGAGTTTGCATCCCCAGAAAGGCAGCAACAGTGGCAACTGGCCTGATCCCCTGATACTCCTGGAGCCTGATCCACCAACCAAAGAATACACATGGAGTGACCCATGTTGCTGGCCACATATGCGGCAGAGGAGGGTCTTGTTAGACATGGGGGGGGGGGGGGGGGGG
>JADRCH010000014.1:17849048-17952137 GCA_019843965.1 Rhynchomys soricoides | reverse complement strand
AGTAGAGGCAGGGGCAGGGGGAGGGAATAGGGAGGTTCCAAAGGGGAGATCTGGAAAGGGAAAAACATTTGAAATGTAAATAAAGTAGAAAAAAAAAAAGAGTTTGCCTCGAGGCAAACGACCTGAGTTTTATTCTCAGACCCACATGGTGGAGGGGGTAACTAACTCCCATGGGAGATAGCCTCCACATGGGCATCATGGCATGATCGCACTCGCCCCCCCATACCTAAAGCTTCTTATGGCCGATTCTGTCAGAATCGATACCTCACTCTGTGAGTGCTCTTGTGTGTGTGTGTGTGTGTGTGTGTGTGTGTGTGTGTGTATCACAAGCTCACTATTTTCTGGTGAGAATTGTATGGTGCTTTGGTTTAAGAGAACAGTCTTTCTATTTTCATTAATGCCTGATTATTATATTTTGTCTTAAAATACTTTCAGAATAGTTATGTAGAATGAATTTGGTGTATTACCTCTGCTGCTGCTGGTGGAGTTGGGGGTGGGGTAGAGACTTTTTTTCCCTTCCTACTGAAGTTAAGATTGTGAGACACAACCTTTTCTTTGCTGGTTTTCTTGCTTAGTAAATATTTTCTACTTTACTCTTTTATTGGGCATGTGGGCCTTTGGGGACTCATTCCAGAGCTCCGCGCTGCCTGCAATGCCTTATTGCAAAGCTCCCCTGTGCCCCTTCCTCAGGTGCTCTTAAAACTGAAAGGTCTAATTTACAGAATATCAGCAAATGCCCTGAGGCTCTCCTGCCTGCTTGGGTGAGCTTCACCAGCTCTTTTGGCTTCTAGTCCTTTTTGACCCCTGAGGATTAAGATAACTTAATTTCCGGCTAACCCAGTATTCATTTTGTTTAATGTTTTAAAGGAGCTTTAAGGGAATGGTTGCCAGGATACAGTGTCACACTGCTGGAGATAATGCATGAAGAATCTTTTCTTATCAAAAGATGTACAATCAGGAATATGAAAATGGGAGAATTTGTATGGTATTCCCACAGGTTCAAGACCAGATATTTGCTTATGTCTGACTTTTGAATTGTGTCTGGAGAGAGTATCAAACCAAATCCTACCACTTACTACTGGTGAGGGTGACAGTAGTCAAACCTTCTTTGCCAAGGGCAAAAGACAGGTATTTGCAGGGTATGTACAACTATTTTTATCAGTGTATTAGAAAAGACCTTCCATAATGAGCATACCTGTGTTTCAGTAAAACTTTATTTATAATACGACAGAATGGGATGAATTTACAATACAGGGCTGGATGTGGCTTTTGGACTTTATTCGATATTACCAGTGGTACTTAAAGGATGTTGTGAACATCAAGGCAGCAGAGTGGTGATATGCTAATGCTTGCTGCCATGATGCTGTGGGAAGTGAGGAAGATGGTTTTGAACTCATTTCCTGGCTTTTTAACATAAGGATGCCCGCACTTCAGAATGTTCAAGTGTGTCCAATGGTGTCTCCTCTGCCGTTACCGATGGTTCATAATGGAAGGGTGAGGTACTACAGTAACACCCCCCCACCCCCAACTTGTGTTTCTGTCCTCTGTTAGAGAAAGTACCTGCAGTTTAACCTTGCAGCCTCTCCACGGAGAGAACTCATCAGACTCCTGTGTTTGGCATCTTTGATTACAAAACCCCTAGAGAAAGATCCGCTTTTTTTTTTTTTAATCTCCAGGATTTTTTCTCTCACTGGAAGAACTGAGGCAGTAAATCGGTAGAGGCAGACCAGAAACCACTCATGATCACGAAGAAATCATTCAGCGTGCTGAACCAGAAACTGATAAACTCAAACTGCAGCCCCTACAGACCTCTCAAGATACCTAAGGCCGGAACGTATCTGTTTCTAACCGCTTCCAGCTGAGAAGCCCGTCCCAGGACAGCACTGATTAACCTCCAAAATGGTCCGTTTAAAAATGGGGAATTCAAGAGTTTAAGTCCTACCTGCCCATCCTGGATGCTCAGGACCCAATGTCTCTGTCAGCATTCTGTGCCAGGAACTCCACAGTTACCTGGCAACAGCCAGGTATGCTCCGCCCCACAGTTGCCTGGCAACAGCCAGGTGGGCCTGGCCCACTATAAAAGGGACTGCTTGCCCCTCTCGCTCTTATCTCTTGACTCTCTCTTACATCTCTTGTCTCTTACCTCTCCCCCCTCCCTCTCCCTCTCTCTGCCTTTCTCTGCCTCTACTACCCTCTTAACTCCCCTCCCCATGCCCTGAATAAACTCAATTTCTCTACTATACCGTCTTGTGTCTGGTCCCTCTGAGGGAAGGGATGCTTCGGCTTTGGCCCCCTGAGGCACACCCTTCCCCCACACCCTCATTGAACATATATATCTCTTAATCTTTTTAAAAACACATCAGTCTCCTCCAGGCTTAGCAAAGGAACCAGAAACGGAGCCCAGGTTGTTTGACGCAAAAGCCTGTGCACTTTCCTGTGCTATGTATGCACTCTGATATCCATATTCCATAGCTGCTTGCATACGTGTTCCTGCAAAGTTTTCTAGCAATTAGCTGCAATTCTTCCCTGGGACTTTCAAAGATACTTTTCTAAAATTTTAGAGAAAAAGCCTTGGATCTTGTCCAAGAGAAAATGGCTCATCTTTTCTTCATTTACAGTTTAAAAACAGACTTCTCAAAAAAATGGCTATTGAGTCTCAGGTACATGTCTGTAGTCCCATAGCTCAGGAAGTAGGGATGGGGGTAGGGTATGAGTTCAAGTCTAACCTGGACTACTTAGGGAGACCACATCTCCAAAAAAGAAAACTAGCAAACAACAAAAATTGAACAAAACAAAATCCAAGCTCAGTAGCAGAGTACTTATGGCAGCACAGCCACCATCCAAAAATAAATAAATAATTAAATAAATATATAAATAAACAAGGACAGAGTAAAGCATTGAAAAAAGGAGTCAATGAATTAATCTCTCTCTTGGTTTTTGAAAATGGACGGCTGTCTGTTTTCTAATTGCTGGACTACCTACGGCCACTGGGTTTGCAAAAGGCCAGAGCCACTGCTTATTTAAAAACAGCCAGCTTTCCCCATTAATTGTGTACAGTGTTACAGTGGAACTCCGACAGGTCAGGCCTCTGCCCTCTACCCTGGACTCCAGGGATGAAGCCTGGAATCACTGTGGGTACAGGCAGCTTCACTTGGGGTTTTGGACAGTTCCTCACTCATGTAGAAGGGAGAAAGCACCCGGGAATAGAAGGATGGCATCGTTATTTCCGAGAGGAATGAAGTGCACCGCGGTGCAGGCGGCGGGTGGGAAAGGGTTAAGTGTGGAGTCGTAGGCAGCTGGCACGTGTAACCTGATCCTACTCAGCAGCAGCTTTTAAAACTGGGGTTTTAAAACCAGGAAACCCGGAGGACTCCAGACACTGGGCTGGTTTTACTGGTCTCCGGCTCTCTGTTTAGAAAGCCAGGCTTTTCCTCCGGAGCTGGTGTGTCTTTGGGGGTATGAGTTACTTCTGTGCACGCCTCAGTTCACCCGCGTTACTGTGGGCTTTACTAGTTTCATTCGCAGAGATCATCCTGGACTCCGCTAATAGGGCAAAGTAAAAAATAACAAAAAGGATGTTATAAAATGGGTGAGCGTTTGAATAAGAGCGTTCCGTCAGTGTAAGAGTGTTCAGAGCCAAACTCAATCAGATTCTTTCTACAGAACTTCTCAAACCTTGTTTCAAGTTCAGAGTTAGGAAATTTCCTCCACCCCACAGAGAGACACTGCTTAGTTTACCCGGAAAAAATTTTTGAGGAATGATGTGGGCTTGCTAGGGCCCTGAGTGCAGACAGTGAGTGGCAGACCTATCTGTCCCAGCAGACCTCAGCTGTTGATACCTGTGACTTGCTTTAATTCTCGATGGAACCAAGAATGTGAAACTAAAGTTGTCATCGGCAGGAAGTGTTCTTAAAGTGCATGTGACATGAAAGGGAAGATGTAGCTCAAAGGGCCTGAGCTGTCTCCTGAAGGAAGAGGGCTGGAGGCAAGAGGTAAGGGCACCTCAGAGACTGATAAGAAGCAGGAGCCTGGGTCTCAAGTATCTACCGACTACTGGAGAATCAGGGTCTTGTTTTGCTTTCAAAGAGGACAAATTGATGGGAAAATGTAGTTGAGACAGTTGAGGGAGCAGGCCAAAATTAGCCTGAAAAAAAGTATGGGTCTTCCAAATGCAGCAGCGTTGGAATTGGTGTGGATTCGTGGTGGCTACCTTCAGTCCATTTTTTTCTGACTGCTTTCTCCCCTCTACATAACGCCTTCATCAGTCTGATAAGAGGCAAAGAATACAGTTTGAAAAGAAAAATTATCCAGTGTTCAGTGTGGGTGCAGAGATGCTTGCACACATGCGGATGTTGCTGGAGGACTGTCCTGAGTATTATCCCTCAGATCTCATCCATCTTTTACTCCTTCGTCTTCCTCTTCATTTATCAGGACTTGCTCTCTTAGTGACTTGGAGACTGCCCATCAGCTAGGCTTGCTGGCCAGCTAGCAGCAGGGATCTGTGGGTCTCCATCCTCCTTCTCAGCACCGGGATTCCAGAGGAGTGCTGGCTGCCCATTGTTTCCTCTCCCACAACTCAGGCCTTCTGTCCTACCCACCCTCCAGTGCTAAATTGAAGTGGCCTCACACTCTACAACTATTGGATGAAGTTACACAGGCAATTCAAATTGCTAATGACTTAAGACTTCAGTAAAGAAGCCATTGCAGCAAGTCAACAGTCTGGGGAGCACGGAGGTGGAAGTGGGGCAGGAATTTCCTTTTAAAACTTGGTCGCCATTTATAAGTGACTGTATCTGATGATAGCGAATATTGTTACCCACCTGGAGCTCAACCAATCCTGCAGCTGTCTGAGCATCTTTGAATTTTTATTTAAGCAGAGAAACTAGGAAAATCTCACGCATTCTAGGAAAGGACACAGAAGTGTTTAAAACAGAGATTCCAAAATGGAATTTGAAAAAACAAAAAACAAAACTGGAGGACTTCTTGTGATCAAAAGACAAGAGTTTTGTGGACTTCTTTGTTGAAATGCATCTCAGTTTGGGGTATATCCAAAGTGACGTTTCCCTTGATATAGGAGCAACCACTTAAAAAATGTTTTTTTTGTGTGTGTGCACACGAGTCTGTGTGTGCCCAGTGACTACAGAGAAGCCAGCGTGTCACAGCATGTGTGTGTGTGTATCAGCGGACAACCTGTGGGAGCCAGTTCTCTCTTTTCACCATTTTGAGGATGGTCCTCAGGCTTGGTGGCAAGTACCTTCTCCTGCTGGGCCACCACAGTGGCCTCAACTTTCCTTTTTACCTCATGGGCACAATGAGGCTTGGTGGATGATATTAATGAATGGTGTAGGTAAAATGACATGGGATGTTATTTAATTGTATAGTTTCCTACCTAATGCACAAGAGTTCCAAGTAAGAAGAGATGATAAGGAACATGCACAACATAGAGGCTTGGGTAGCAACTTCCTAAAGAGGGCACCATTCTTCCAGCAGTTAAGACGAGTCATTGAAAAATGGGACCTCAGTGAATCTGCAAAACCTTCTGTACAGCAAGTAAGTTGTTGAGTCAAGAGAAGGTCTATAAAATAAGAGAAATCCTTCATCAGTTATATAGCCTAGTGAGGATTAATATCTAGAATATATAAAGAATTAAAAAAAAAAAAAACAAAAAAACAAAGCACGAAGACAACAAAGAAACCAATAAAAAAACCTGTAGATCTCACCAGAGGAAATGCAAATTGCTGATCAACATTTAAAAAAAATGTTCAATCAACCAACAAACAAAAGAAAAGCAAACAATTTAAGGACTGACAAAACCCAAACCCCCCCCCCCAAATCAGGAAATATTGGTGGACAGGAAATCTCTGATGTCTATAAGTCTGTTCCCACTTGGTTGAATTTGTTAGTTTTTAGAGCCTTTAGGTTTTTTTTATTTTAATGTATGAAATTGTGTAATTTGTCAAGATAATTGGATTTTTTTTTAAAATCTGTGTCTCCTTTATTTCATTCTTTTGACTGTTTGAACTAAAAGTACAAGTAGTCTATTGAGTGATGAGTATCAACATTCTTGTCTAGCTCTTGGTTTTAGAGGAAATGCTTTACGTTTTTCTCATTCATTATGTTGACTGTAGACTTTTTTATATATCACATTTAATATCTGGAGGAATGTCCCTTCTAAACCAGTTTATTCATGGCTTTTATCATAAAGGTTGTTGAATTTTATCAAAGGCTTTTTCTCATCTTATTGAGAGGCCCATATGATTTTTATCTTTGATTCCATTTATGTTCTGTATTAAGTTTATTGATTTATGTATGTTCAACCATCCTTGTATCCTTGGTATGAAAAAAACTTGATCAAGATGTGTGATCTTTTTATATGTTGTTGAATTGAATTTTCCAGTTATTCATTAAAAAATCTTGCATATATATTTATCAGAAAAAAAGTTCAACATTAGCCATCAGAGAAATTCTATTTAAAACCATGTTGAGAGTCCATGTCACCCTGTCAGAAGGGCTGTTATCAAGACATCAAACAAAACAAAACAAGACAAAACAAAAATAAAAAAAATCCCACACCAAACCAAACCAAAAAACAAAACCAAAACCAAAACTAAAACCAAAGAGCAAAAAGTAAATGAACCAAAAACCCAACAACAGCCAAGGTAGCAGCTGTCAAGGATGAAGAGAAAGGAGAACCTTTATTCACTGCTGTTGGGGGTGAAAACTGGAGTGGTTACTATGGAAACTAGTACAGAGTTTCCTCCAAAGTCTGGAAATAGAGCTAATATGAACCATCTGTACCACTTCTGAGCATCTACCCCAACATGCTATAGAGACATGTGCTTACAGGTGTCCATTGCTGCCCTATTCACAATAACTAGGAAATGGAACCAGCCTAGAGGTCCATCAACTGATGAGTGGATAATGAAAAAATGGGACATATACACAATGGAATTTTATTCAGCTGTAAACAGAAATAGAATTATGAAATGTGAAGGTGAATAGACAGAAGCAATCATGCTGTATGAAATAACCCAGATCCAGAAAGACAAATGCCTCGTGTTCTCCATTGGTGGATCCTAGACTCAAACTTCTGGTTTGGTATGTTTAACTTGAAGTATCTTCAGAAATGAGGAGACTAGAAAGAAGCCATGGGGTGGTGGTTTCCCTTGGGGGGAAAGTGGTAGAACATAGGTAATATGGAAATAGAGAAGTGAAATACGGGGGGTGGAATGGTTTAAGTAGGGAGGTAGGGGAGAAGAGACGGAGGGAGCGTTAACAAAAAGATGTACAAACAAGTAATATAGAAATACTATGTTGTAACCCAATTTTAAAACCGTAATTTGAAAAAAATTAGTAGTTTATAGACTAATACCTTGCAAGACTGGGGGACAAGATTGCATATAGAAGTTATGGATTATTAAATAAAATTCCCAGTGCCTAATGTGGGAAACTTCTTTTTAAAGCAGGAAGGCCCCAGATTTCCTCCAACACAATACAGGATCTTCCTGTTTTTCTTGGCTGCCCCGATGAGTAGATAACCAGACCCTATTGCTGGAGATACCACACGTGTTGATTACAAGGTATCGAGAAACCGATCTCAAACTAAAACAGAAGCTGGGTGGCTTTCATGGTGTCAGAATGTGCTGTGTGGGCTGGGAGGTGGGGGGGAGAAAAGGCTCTGATAGCCATCCCAGGCTGTAAACTTAAAAAATTAAAGATGTGTCCTCCTGTGTGATAGTGGCATGGCTGTTTAAGGAGTAGCCAACCACTTTGTGATTGGACCTGAGGCCCTCTCCACAAGAAGGAATAAATTTCTGATACAATAAATTCTGATAGAAAAACTAAACAACAATAACAACAACAACCCCCAAAACAAACAAACAAACCCCGAAACAAAAAACAATCAACCAACAAGAACATAACTTAGTGCCTGAGAAAGTAATAGGCTGTAAGAAAGAGCCTAATGATGTCATTTAGTTAAATTGACACAGCACCAGACTACTTGTAATTAATTATATTTATGCCCATAGACAAATAATACTCTTAGCCTTAACCAGAGAAGCCTCTCTTTGAAGTAAAAAAGCTACCATGCCCTGGGTGGCTAGGGTATGGAAACCTGACTGTGGTGGTGAGCAAATGAAGAAAAGTCAGACACACAAACATGAGCATAGAAAAGCCTGGGTACGATGGACTATGTGTGCTCTGATAGAGTGGCACCAATAATGTGATGACTAGAAGCAGCAAGTTTTTATGCACAGCACAGATGGAGAGGTTAGGTAGTCTTCGTAGACTGTCTCAGTCTGTAAACATACAGGAGGAAGCTACAGTCTGTAGTTTTTGCACACACTAGTCAATCATTCCTAAATAGTTTTACGTGGACCCCATAAGGCTTTGCCAGTTTCCCATGGTCTGAGGCATTATTGGTCTTTGACATGACTGTGCCAGGTCAAACAGGACACATTCATGAAGGACTTCAACCACATCTACTCAAGGGTTCCACAGCTCCTGAGAAAAAACAGTGATGCAGAGACACATAAACACCCAAGTTGCTAAGACTAGGTGAAGATAGAGTGCTCATCCCTAATGACTTTTATATTTTCCTTTCTAAGGCTCCAAGAATGTCGCAGAAGAGGGGTAGGAAGAACATAAAAGTCCAAAGATAGAAGAGTCGGGAATGCCAACTCCTGGCTATGATACGACCGTTCAGATCAAGAACTCAATGCAACTGTGCTCGCCTCCAGCGAGCCTGCATGAGAATGGGCCAGTCGTTAGTCAACCACGAATGGAGAGGGACTCCAGACGCTCTTCTCTGCCTTCCACGGAAATAGTGGCCACTGATAGATTCTAGGAGTTGAGGAGTCACTGCTGGTTGGTGATCACTAGCAAATCTTTCGGGCTCCAACGGTGAGTCTCAAACCCTCAGTCATACAGATGGTCCTGGTTAAACCCACTGGGTTTTGATAGAAGACAAAACCACAAGACTATAGAAAAAGGACTTGTGGGAAGAAGACAGGGCTGTAGGGTGGGAGAGTAAGGGGGGAGGAGTAATGACAGTGCTCAGTATACATGCATGAAAATCTCAAAAAACCAAATTTAATTAGAAAGACTGGTTTTAAAAACAAAAAGTTCTGAACGAAAGTACTTGAAATCTCAGTGAAAGCTGGATTAACAGATTATATTTAGTAATCTTCCACTGTATGCCACCTGCCTTTTATTATATGTAAGGCAACTCAGATGGGGCTAGAATGATCAAATCAGAGCAGGAAACTGGTGTGTGCTAAACTGGAGTAAAGGCAGGCTCATGATCCTGACCTCCATCCCCCTCCTCCCAGGATCTTGGCATTTTCTCTCCTTATAGAGCTTGTTGCCCATTCTAGAGTCTGTTTTCCTTATTTTCTTTTGTAGATATTTGTTTTCATTTTATGTGTATGAGTGTCTTGCTTGCATGTGTCTTGAGTGCATGCAGTGCCCAAATTGGCCAGGAGAGGGCGTTAGATCATCTGGAACTGGAACTATGGATGGTTGTAAACTACCACGTGGGTGCTAGGAACTGAAGACAGATCCTCATTAAGAGCAGTCCTTAACCTCTGAGCCATTTCTCTGCTGCCTCTTCTAGTCTCTCTCTCTCTCTCTCTCTCTCTCTCTCTCTCTCTCTCTCTCTCTCTCTCTCTCTCTCTCTCTCTCTCTCTATCCCAGTGCTAGACACATGTGCCTTTACTCGTCTGCCTGCCATATTAGCCATATACTCTTTGTATAGGCCAGGTGCTCAAGGCCAACACAAAGACACTAAGGAAGGATTGATTTGCAATTCAGTACAGTATTTAAGTTTTGCATTTAACAGGCTAGTTGGATTTGAATATTTTTAAAAGCCCAACAGAGGCAATTTTAAGACCTTGCCGGATAGTCAATGAATGTTTATTGAAGAACAACTAGAGATATTTTAAGGAAGGGGCTGGGCAGTGGTGGCGCAGGCCTTTAATCCCAGCACTTGGGAGGCAGAGGCAGGCAGATTTCTGAGTTCAAGACCAGCCTGGTCTACAGAGTGAGTTCCTGGACAGCCAAGGTCTACACAGAGAAACCCTGTCTTGAAAAACAAAAACAAACAAACAAACAAACAAAAAGATACTTTAAGGAAAGGAAATGCCGGGGACCCCTCAGTTTTTATTGCTCCCCACAGTGGAGGCACCTTGGGTTTCTTTGCAAGGCAGTCTTGTCTTTATCTTGCTCACACAGCTCAACTGACAGATTCTAGCAGCTTCCTTTATCTGTCCTTCCTCACTGAGACTGAGCCAGGGCCAAGGGAAGAAGTTACTGCGAACTTCAAACCTTTCTTACCCCCCCCTTTATAGTCTTTTCTGAGGCTGCCTCTCAGTGCTGCTCAGGCTGGTATTGAACTCTGAATTCTCCTGCCTTGACCTCCCTTAGCCCCTTCCCTCCAATTCTTGAATTACATGTGTGTGTCTCAATGCTTGGCCTTCACTCCTGATTTCTCAAAGAATAGTTGAAAGTACAAGAGAGGGGCCTGTGAGCATGAATTAGGGACCTGTCTGGAGTCGAAGAGTCCGTCTCTGCCTTGCTTTTTCAGTTATACAGGATGTGAGATTTGTCGTCTCTTCTACTTTGTATGAGGTGCAAGGCAGCTAGCCACACAGTAAGGGTGTGGGTTTAGTTCCAGTCCAAACCAGAGTGAGTTGATGTTCAGGTCAGAACTGGCGGTGTTCAGAAAAGGCTGCCCGAATCAGAGCGAGCAGCCTGAGAAGTCATGCCCACAGGTGGTTGGTGGTTCGTTTGTCCTTCCTTCTTTCCTTCCTGCCTGCCTTCCTTCTTTCCTTCTTCCTCCTTCTCTTGTTTTTCCTAAGTGTTCACAGAGACGTGTATCTCCAGTCTTGGCTTAGGTTCTCGCTGTGTCCTAACCATGTGTCTTTCCCCTTCTCCTCCACATGTCTGTCTGTCCTGTCTTCACTCACTGATCTCGTTTTTCTCCTACTATGGTTCATTGTTGTTCTATGCTTCCCACAGTTCCCTTTGCCCATTCTTGTACTACGATTCTTTTCCTGACAAACCATCTCTCTTTCTCTCCTGTACGAGTCAGCTCTAGTCTGCTGGGAGAAGGAAATACCTTGGGTCATAAACTTATAAGTGAAAAGGCTTGTTTAGCTTATGGGTTTGGAAGTCCCAGTCCCTGATTTCTCTTGCTCTCTGCTGAGATAACACGTTATGGCAGGGGCATGGGGCAGAACGGTTTTCTCACCTTGTGACTCGGGAAGTAAAAAGAGCAACAGGAAGAGATCATAGTCCCACAAACCCTCTTGAAGACTTGAGGACTTCCCACAAGCCTGTTTTTGCTAACGGTTCCATCACCCCTCCCCCAATACCATTCTGGGGACCATGCCTTTAAGACACCAATGAAAACCGTAGCACCCTGCTCTCACTCTTCGGTCCCTCCACCTCCCTCTCGCTGTCTCTCTCCTCTCCGTCTTCACACTGTGTGCAGACTCATGACTTTTTAACAGGTCTCCTTCCACCTCCCCTCTTTTCTCATTCTAAGAATTTCTTGATGAGCCTAAAGATGACTGAGGGGGAAAGGGGGCTCCACGAAATCCCTGTCTGAAGAAAATGCGTATGGAGGCATTTTTGATCATAGGCAACCGCTAAATTTGATTTGTAGCTGATCCTAAATGTAGGAAAAGATTTTCAATTACAAAACTCATAAAGTGTAGAGATGAGGGAACCTGGCTGCATTCTGAGTTTGACTAATGGCCTCAAAGTGCTTTGAAATGTTTGGCATTTGCCAGCCTTTCTTTCTTCCTTCATCTTCAAACCCATGGGTTTTAATGGGAAACATAATCCTCTTTTCTGATTCATTTACACTTAGCTCATCTGAGTATTGTTTTCTAAAAACCGTCTGAAGTCCAAGAAGTTTTATGAGATCTCCAAAGACTTGGTTTTTGAACAAGGAAGTTGTGTACTGCCAATACAAATGGACCTTGAACCCTAGGGGGGTTTGCATTCAGGGTCTATGGCATTAAGTTTGGTTGAGACTTGGCAAAGGCTGATCTCAATGCCTGACAGGAACTGGGCCTTCAGGATTAATAGTTCAGTGTTTGAGATGAGCAGCCATGTCATATGAAGTTACATGGGGAACGTAGCACAATTCTCAATGACTACCTTGCTAGTCATACAAGAAACAAGACACTTGTGTGGAAAACTGTGGCTTTGCTAGCCTCTGCCAGCAACCCTTGGGTAGGGCTCTTTGCTAATGCATATATTTGCATATTCATGATTGTGTAGACACACATATGTTCTAGCATGTATAGGGATGGGGTAAACATTCATGTTGGAGGTTATAATTTGGTTGAAGAAGCATCAGAAGTGGTCCCTCCTATATTGCTGTTAAGAGAAAGAAATATTGCCTTGTACATTTTCAATGGTAGAAAACATTTGTAAATTTTATAGTGTGTGCATGGTATGTGTAAGCGGTATGTGTGTGCGTGTGTGTGTGTGTGTGTGTGTTCATGCTTGCCTTTGTGTTTGTGTGGAGGCCAGAGGAGAACACTGGATGCCCTGTGTGATCATTTCACCTATTCCCTTGAGACAGGGTCTCTCACTGGACCAGGAGCTAGACTGATAACAGCAAGTCCCTGCATTCTTCTGGTTTCCTTCCCCTACTGTGCTAGAGCTATGCGCTTCTGTGACTATGGTCTGCTTTTATGTGGGTGATGGGGATTTGAACTTAGGTATTTATGGTTGCACACCAGGTGCTCTTACTTTCTGAGATGTCTAACAGAAAACACTTCTCTATAGAGCCATAGATCAGAGTAAAAACCAGTTTTACTGCAAATGCAGTGATTACAAGCAGAGCCCAAGATTCTCTAGAAACTGAGATCCAGACAGGTGGAATGACTTGCTCAAAGTAGCAAGGCTAGTTCCCCAGAGTGTGCTTCCAGCTGTGCCTTCTATAGACAGCTGCTTCTGTCCTGGAAGCAGTGTTGATATATGCCAACCCTCCCCCCCACTCCTCCCCCCTGTCCTGGGAGACACTTGCCAGGAAGGCTTACCCAATGCTGAAGACTAGTAAAGACTTCTTGTTGATGCTGCTGCCTAGGCCATTTCCCTTGTCTACTCTCCTCCCCTCCCTTCCTACCCCATGGCCTCCCTTATCAAAGTTCACTCAGCCTCACCTCCTGCTTCCTTCCTCCCTCCCAGTCCACTGCAACTAGCTGTTCAGAAAATCCTTATATGACACCTAAAATCTTCACCCGGTCATGTTTGACTTGCATCTAGGAAACATTCTCTGTTATGAATTGTCCACAAGATGACAAAGAATTATGGACTACACTGTGTCATAGGATCATGGAAATCAAATATTGCCTTGTGAGATTTGTTATTTTTCTCTAAGCCTTATTTAATTCAGCTGTTTATCTTCTTTAAAGCTTTATATAGATTTTGTTTCTCCAACCAGAAAGGTTTCCCTGACACAAAGGCTTTGTGCCTTGGGATACTTTGTAGCTCTAAATAGATAAAGGATACTGTGTATCTGTAGGCCTTTAGCACCGTGCACAGAGGGCATTTGGCAGGCATTTGTTCCCTCATATTTTTGCATATAGAACCCAAAGTTGCAGACGTGGGACAGCGTCTTGACCCTTCTCACCTGGTTCACTTTGACCCAGCTCTGAGGTTGGTCTGGAGTTTATCCTGTACAGCTATTAGGGCTGGGAGGCGCTTTTCACCCAGTTGGTTTGTGTGTATGTTGAGAAAGCAGAGCTTCTGAGAGTAAAGGTGAAGTGCCTGTGGCCCTTAGCAATTAGTGATCCCTTTAGGCTGGAGCCCAGGTCTCCTCCCTGCCTCCAGAGCTATTTCTTTGATGGTAGTGACTCTCAGACAGTGCTCCTTCTGGAAGCCCGTGTTCAGGCTGCTGGCCTTGAGGCCCAGTCTTTTCAGAGCAAACACTCACCAGTATTTCTGCGTTGTGCCCAGAAAAGTAGGTGACTAGATTACTCCTCAACTTGAAATGATTTTTTTCCACCATCAATATTTCTTAATCATTCTCACTTGCTACCAGTTGTCCTAAGCTGATGCACGGAAAGCCAGCAAACAAAGAACAGTCAAAATTACTAATATGTGAGAAAACCCAAGCCTGGGAAAAGACCCTTTTTAATTCACTTTTAAAAATATTTATTTATTTTGTGTGTGTCACTGCTTTGACTGAATATGTGTAAAGGCACCTGGAGGTCAGAAGAGAGCATCGAGTGCTGGGAATCGAATCCAGGTCCTCTAAAAGAGTAGCCAGTGCACTTAACCACCGAGCTATTGCTCCAGTCCCCGGCTTTTTTTTTTTTTTTTAAATACACAGTTATTTTCAGTCATGTAAAAACAGCATTCATTCTGTTGACATTGTTTTAATTCAGATGCTAGCAGTAAAGATGTCATTTCTTGGTTTTCTCCAAACGAGGGGGGGGGGGGTGATTCCTGAAATGCTCCACTCCACTGCAAGGACCACCAGCAGGGCAGCCTCTGAGGTTTTCTTCATCTACATGGGCGCCCCCTGCTGCCCATCCCGCATTCTTGACCCTCCAATGCCAGGAGTAGGGCACCACAAAGTCTTCCGGAGGTTGCAGTCCTAAAGAAAACCTTCCTTCCGATTAATAGAGCTAATCACTTTCCAATGGACAGCTCACTCGACCTCGGATATCCTTTTCTGGGATTGGAGCTAGTGTTTTAATCCAACTCTTGCAGACAGTATCCGAGCAAACTTGGGTAAAAGTGCCTGCGCTTCCAAACGTATTACTCGAATCCTTTACGTCTGATAGAAGGAAAGGGCCGGTCCCTCACCTTGCTGAGCCCTTTGTCTTCTCCTGGGACTGGGGACCAAGGACGCTGGGTACGGGGAACCCCTGTCAACCCGATCCACAGTCCCAATCTCTGGATGCGGAGGGTGGCGGCTCATTCTCCGGTTCATCTCAAGCTTTCCCCAATTAGGATTTGCTGCCTGACGTCACGTCTGTCGCAGATTGGCTGTTCAGATCTGACACAGGGCTCCACCGGGGAGAAGAAACTTTTAAAAGACTTTGCAGCCGGGGCTGCCTCTGAGCGTCCAGCGCTCACGGTCGTCCTCTCCCACTCCCGCGGGGTCTGCGCCCGTAGCACTCCAGCTGCACCCGGCGACACCCCGGCTGAGCCAGGGGACCCTCACCTTGAGCAGTCCGCGCCCCTCCCCTCCTCTCCACCCCAACTCCCGCCCCCTGCTCGCCTCCCCTCCCGGCTGGGGTCCGCTGCCGCTCAGCCGCCCCCAAAGCTTCCTCCCCTGCGGCCACCCAGTTGGCCTCCACCCCGCGGCGCACGAGCTTTCCGCGGGAGTCCTTGGGGGATACCGAGGGAGCGCGCCGGGACAGGGCGAGCCGAGCGGCCGGAGACTGCCCGCGATGGCGGGAGCCTGGCTCAGGTGGGGACTCCTGCTCTGGGCAGGGCTGCTAGCGTGGTCTGCGCACGGCCGGGTGCGGAGGATCACGTATGTGGTGCGCCCGGGCCCGGGACTGCCTGCCGGAGCCTTGCCTCTGACTGGGCCCCCTCGGACCTTCAACGTCGCACTGGACGCCAGGTACAGCCGGAGCTCAACAGCCACCTCCAGCCGCTCCTTGGCCGGGCCCCCAGCCGAGCGGACCCGGCGCACCAGCCAGCCTGGCGGCGCGGCCCTGCCCGGGCTCCGATCTCCGCTGCCACCCGAGCCCGCGCGTCCAGGGGGGCCCGGCCGGCAGCTCCACTCTAAGGCCGGTGCTCAGACCGCGGTCACTCGCTTCGCCAAACATGGCAGGCAAATCGTGCGCTCCAAAGTGCAGCAGGACACCCAGAGCGCCGGGGGCTCCAGACTGCAGGTTCAGCAGAAGCAGCAGCTGCAGGGGTAAGCCCACGCTCCGTCTGCCTCGCGCGCTGGGACCGGCTGGGGCCAAGGGACGGTCTCCTCCCCGCCGGGGGCGCTGAGGGAAGGGGTGGGCGCGGGGGAAGCCCGCTCACTTTTTTACTGGTGTTTAACTCCGAGTGCATTGTTACCCAGCTGAGGGGAAACACAAAAGGCATTTATTTCTTCCCCGGGGCGTAACCTCCTGTGCGCTAACCCTTCAGCTCTTAGACTATGGGCGTAAACATGAAGTCACTGCAGCTTAATCCCAAGGCATCAATTAAACTTCTTGCAACTCGGTTTTTTATTTTGGTTTACCTAATGAAAAAGGGATTGTGAGTGAAAGCTGGCTCTATAGACCAAGCTCTCCTTGAGCATCTCAGAAATTGTAGGCTTGAGTTTCCTGGCACCTGAGGGTCCTAAGTTAGTAAGGGGTTAGGGTGAAACATGGACAGCAAGTAGGAGTTGGAAAGTTTGTTATTCGGTGCTGGTAAGTATCCCCATTGCAGGGCTTTTCCCCCATGAATCACAAAGTGGGATGGGGGCGACTTAATTTGGACATTTGGCCTTTCTTCCCCCTCCCGCCCCTCGCCCTCCACAGGGATGGATTCTCAGGGTGATCTCACTCTTGGTGGCGCTGGGCCTGCGGGGAGGGGTGTGGGGGGTGGAGGCAGATACTACTCTCTGAAGCAAAGTGGACCCAGAGAATATAAAGAATACATTTGACTGTTTTAATTTGTTGTGTAAGACAACCATTTGTTTGTATTTTAAGACTCCACGCTTGTTATGCAGATCCCTTGGTTCCTCCATCCTTCCCAGGTGAATGGTCCCTGACCCTTCCACTGGAGCAACTTTGGGTTGGGCATCCTAGACACACTTTAGAGCTCTCTCTAATCTAGAGGAATGTGAAAGCAAGAGATTGGCTTTTCAGGAACACTCTGAAAGATTGAGATCACTGCGCTGGACTCAGGGGTCTCGCTTTGTTTCAGGATCAATGTCTGTGGAGGGCAGTGCTGCCACGGGTGGAGTAAGTCTCCCGGTTCCCAGAGGTGCACCAAACGTAAGTTACTATACTCACAGCCTTGCACAGTGGACCAGGTGGGGCTGTGTGTGGGGAGTAGGGGGAGGGGGAGGTGGGGGAGGTTCTACAGAGGCCTCTTGAAAAGGCAGGCGCTGCCCCGGGAGGTGAAATCTGAAATATAGCACACCTGTAGCCTGTGTAACTATCTAGGAAGGACTGGGTTATGCCGGTCCTCCAGCATTATGTTATCCAAGATGCCCCTGAGCTCAACCCTGGTGTTTATGACTGTCTCACTTGGGGAAAAAAAAAATCTCGCTTGAGGATAGATTGTGTGCCAGAACCAATTCGATTAATTTAATTGTATTTGTATCAACAAATAAAAAGCATTAATTGACATGATGGCAGAGAAGGAATGGAAAGTAAGGGATCCTTTCCTGGAGTAAGGCAGGAATAGTTGCACACTGGGGATAGAACGAAGGTAAAGCTACCCATATGCCGAGCAAGCTGTCTACCAATGAGCTATTTATACGCCTGTGTCAGTACACACAGCCCTGCCCCCTCCTGGAATTACGGACCTAAGCTCACCAGGCCCGATATTAATTGTATATAAAGCTTCCTGAAAAGAGCCTCAAACATCCTTCATCCTTGAGGTTCAGTTATTTTCTAGAATCTTCCTGCACTTGGGGTTTTCTCAGTTCATATGCATGCTCAACAGTATTTTTAAAAATTGATCACATATATAGGTATAAGAACACCGAAGAACATTTCTTATAAACATTGTAAAGTTAAAGATAAAGATAGATGCATATTGAAACCCCCTTGATAAGTTAGCAGGAATAGAACAATTTTTACCTCAACTCTAAAAAAGAATAAGCATTAAATGTGCCGTGTGTGTAGTTTGGGTTTTATAATACTCATGGGTAAAGAAAGACTGGATGCAATCATTCTGATGAACTTGTTTGATGAAAAATGCCTTTAGTTCATGAGGTAAACAGAAGGGTTTTAAGTGGACAAAAGGAACTGTCTCTGTGTTTTAGGATTTGGGCAAATATCAAACAATGAGGGCTGACATAAAGACCTCCTGAGGGCCAAACTCCAGCTGCTAGCCCAGAAATGGGTTGTGAATTAAAACATTATTATTATTATTATTATTATTATTATTATTATTATTATCATTATTATTTATTATTTTTATTATTGACACAAGTCTCTACACAGCCCTTGCTATCCTGGAACTCACTCTGTAGACCAGGCTGGCCTCAAATTCATAGAGCTCCACCTGCCTCTGCTTCCTGAGTGCTGGGACCAAAGCCATGGGCTCCCACCGCCTGGCTCCATTCCTGTGTTCTTACCTTCTTAGATTATACTTGACAGAATTGACTGGAATGTGGTAGCAGCATTGTTCTGGGCTAGGACTGATTCTCCCAGTCACTGCATCTGCCTCAAAGCTGCTGTGACATGCTTGTCCTGTGGCATGGAGGGTAGCCCTCTGTGACAGCGCAGAGGCAGTGAGATATTGTTGTGTGAAGGTTGGCACACGGGGCAGGAGTTGGGGAGATAGCTTACTTGGTAAAATGTTTGTCCTGAATACTTAAGGTCTCAAGTTTGATCCCTAGAACCCACCTAAAAAGACTGGGAGGCAAAGACAAGTGGATCCCTGAGGCTCACTGGCCTAACTGCTGAGTTCTAGGCCAATGAGAGACCCTGTCCCCCAAAACAAGGTGGAGAGCTTCTGAGGAATGACATTCACGGTTGATCTGTGGCCTCTACATGCACACACATGCACATGTACGGGCACACATGTCCACTCATGCAAACACTCATCCATTTACCACACACATGTACAAACCAACAGAGCCTCCTGGTGTGTGCTATGAGGTTTTATAACAATTTCTTGGCAAGTGGCAGAATTCGTTTTCTGCAAAAGAGACACCCCCCTACCCCCCCCCCCCCCCCCCCCCGCCCAGAGATTCCCCTTTCCTGGAGGCTCAGGACTCCCAAGAGTCCCAAGCCCTAGAAAGGGATGATCTGGATATCGAACATTTGTATCATGGCTTCCTGCTTCTCCAGGTCAGGGAGGCAAGGACATGTGTCTGCCTGTGTGTAGCGGGCTCTGCCTCCTGCAGGTCCAGAAAGAGAGGTCACTGGCCACTTGTTGGTTGGGAGAGTTAGGGTGTGCAGTTGTGGTTGGAACTGGAGGAAGTGGCTGTACCGTGTTCATCTCATGGTACCTGCGACATCTGGTTCCAGCTCTGAGGAGGAAACTGTAGATAGCATTGGAGTCTCCACAGTTCAGCACCACTCTGCTTTCTGCTGCTTTTCTGCTCAGTGCTAGAAACTGACATCACAACTCCTTCCAGGACTGATTG
This sequence comes from Rhynchomys soricoides, assembly GCA_019843965.1. Classification (NCBI taxonomy): domain Eukaryota; kingdom Metazoa; phylum Chordata; class Mammalia; order Rodentia; family Muridae; genus Rhynchomys; species Rhynchomys soricoides. The sequence goes on along the minus strand of JADRCH010000014.1, from coordinate 17,932,852 downwards.
TGTTGCTGAGACAGAGCCTGGGCAGCTGAGTGCACCAGGGAAAGCATTCCCATTTGCGAGCATTTATGAGATCAGTGCTTTTTTTTTTTTTTTTTAAAAAAAAAAAACTATTTTATTTATGTGCTTATTTTTAATTTTGTGGTGTGTGTGTGTGTGTGTGTGTGTGAGTGAGAGAGAGAGAGCAATCGAGAAAGAGAGAGAGAGAGAGAGAGAGAGAGCGAGCAAGTGTTCAGTGCCTGTCCAGGAGAGGGTGTCAGATCCTCTTGGGTTACAAGGAGGTTAGCTGTCAGTGGCCCAATGTGGGCAAACCCAGGTCCTCTGGAAGAACATCAAGTGCTCCTAACTACTGAGGCATCTCTCACATCTTTGTCTTTAGACATTACTGGAGCTAACATTGGTACCATCCACTTGAATCTATGGATAAGCCACACAATGCCAGAAATGCCTTAGGCTTAGATGACCCGTGTTCAAATGCTGGACCCTTCACTAGCTGTATGGCTTTGAGGAAGTCTCCTGGTCTCTCTGAAGACGTGACTAAACTAAAACCAGGCTCCCCACATTAAGTTGTTGAAGGTGTCAATGTGAAAAAGAGTGGATGAGAATGGCAGAAACCAGAGTCTGTTAGAGTTTACTATTGGATCAAGTCAAGTAACCTCAGTATATATTACACGATCCCTCCCCAAGTATGCGTTCCTACTGGCTCTATTTTTCAAAGTAAAGTGGATGATTTTATTTTCTACTATAGTGTGGATCCATTACCTGAAATGTTTTCGGCCAAACATTTAGGGCAAACAAGTGTTTGGGACTTTGATTTTATTTGAATATCTGTTTATATATAATGAGATGTGTTAAAGGTAGGACCCAAGTTCAAGCCTGGAGGAAATTTTACACAGTATTTTTAGTGTGCTTGCATTTTGCTGTACTGTTTCCATGAAGCCAGGTATGGAATTTTCCACTTGTGGCGTCCTGTTGGTACTCAGAACATTTCGGATTTCGGATTTTGGACTTTTAGTTAGAGGTGCCTAATCTGCATTTCGTTAAAGTCATTGGGTTGTTTGATCCCTTTGAATGATTTATTTTGAAAAGACATTAAAGGAGACTGGATATGGGGTCTGGGGAGATAGCTCAGTTAATAAAATGTTGGCTGTGCAAGCATGAACAAGCTTCAGATCTTCAGTCCTTGTGGAAAAGATGGTCGTGGCACTGGGAGCCTGTATCCAGCTATGGGGAGGTGGAGACAGACAGACACTTGGAGTTTGTTGGTTAACCTGTCTAGATGAATTGGTCAGTTTCAGGTTCAGGAAAGACGCTATCTCAAACAAACAAACCAAGAAACAAACCAGGAGAAAGCAACTAAAGAAGACATCCATTGCCTACCTCTGTCTTCTACATAAACTTACACATGTGTGCAAACCCATACTCACCTGAGCACACACATACACATGAACTTACACACACACACACACACACACCCCACTAAATACATGCCTCTACTTCTCTGAGTTAAAGCTTGCTGCTTGGGGGCTGGTACTCTATTTGTAAAGAGGATGGGAATTGATGGAGAGCCCCCCTCTTACCAATTTTCATCAGTGTAACTACATCAGGAGCTAGTGATGAAATTCAGATGACATGTAAGTTGATGCGTACTTGCCTTTAACTCTTACTGTTAATATGCTGACATTGAACAACTGTATTTGAATTCGATCCATTACGCCAGAATACAAAACAGCAAAGTGCCAGCACCACAAAGTGTACAGGTAGATTGCAATGTATAGCCCCTGGTATTTAATAGTTATCACATCTTAGGGATAATTTAAAGGGTTTACATAAGTTATATCAACTGAACCAAAAGAATCTCTGCCTAAGAGATTGGATGTGTTTGTGGTCTTCATTGTTTGATTAATTCAGTGAAGAAAATGATGCATCCCTTTGGGCCAGCTTGAATTACTTTGAGTTGATTGAAACTTAATTTAAATGTACCATGGGCAAATGCTTCTGAAGGCAGAAGATTTAGTGAACCTTAAATTGCAAGCCAGAGATGAGAAACACACAGGCAGCAGACCCACACGGGGCAAAGAATGCCTCTGTGCAGGCACCACGGTGGTCCCTGGGCTCCAGCCACCCAGTATCTGTGTGGAGAAGCCAAAGTGCACATTAATGCTGCTTTTCCAGTCTCCCCTCTCCCTCTCTGGTGTGTAAGTATCTCTGGGAGTTGTAACCATAGCATGGATACATCTTTCTGCCTTTTAATATTGGGGACTGTTGATAGTGATCAAGAGATGGCATCCCTTGTGTTCTCTTTCCAGTGACAGTATTGATAGAAGGATTTTGTGGCTTAGGCCTGTCCTCAGAGTGGAAACATTAAAGTCCAGTGCGATATTCCCGCCTTCTCGGTTTTGCATTTCTTTGAAAGTATCCCCGTCATTGTTCCTTTCAGTCTTTCTTGCCCCTCCCCTTTCAGGGTTAGTATTGCTCAGAGACAGACTTTGCCAGTGGGTTCAGATCTAATGAGGAGACTGAATGGGGGAACAGAAAACACAGAAGAATAAAGATGGAGAGAGCGAACCAGGACTGGCAGAGGAAGAGGTTCGCTGGCAGACAGGACTCCAAGCGGGTGTCTGGCACGTTGCAGGCTCTTTGTAAACGCATGTGTGGTTCTTTTATTTATTTAAGGGATATCTGTTTAGTTTTTACCATGTGCCAGGTTCTATGAATAGGGGAGAGATGCAGCCAGCTGTAGGGAGTGCAGGGTCTGGTTTTACTCACAAAACTCGTGGCACATCAGATGACTTGTTCTCTCCTTAGGAAGGGACAGAAAATCGAGATTCCATTGCTTTTCCATTGGCGTTCAGCCTATACTGCTTTCAAGGGTTGGGGGGGGGGGTTAAAGGGGGAAGACCAATCCAACCCAACCCAACCAAGCAAGCAAGCAAACAAACCAAGTCTAGAAATGCTCACTAAATTCCATGTAGAGGACCCTGGGGTTATGTACCCTGAGTGCCAGAGAGGCTATAGTAGGTTGGATCACTCAGGACGGTGAGTGGGAGGACACCCTCAGGCTGTCTCCTGTCCCCTTTGGCTCAGCTCACTAGCTGGGCTTGAGAGGGAGGCCCACGATGGTCACACATTTTTCGTAGGCCTGCTATGGCCATTGACGGCTGTTTTGCCAATACATCTGCCGCAAAGTTTACCATAGCAGCTGCTCGGAGGGCTGCTCTGTCTGTGTCCTCAGCCCTGACCCCAGTCCCAGTTGCTGGGGTGGGAGGCTTGACTGGAAAATTTTGTCATGTGGCACAGACACTGAAGGGAAGGGAGAGGGCACCCCCCTCACCGGGGTCAAGTTCACACTGGGTCAAATATGTGTTCTCAACACTAGTTAAAACAAACATTTAGGAACCATAAATTCCATGTTGTGGTAGTGCTTAAGTGTTTTTGGTGAAACACTTCTCCAGCCTGGGCCGGTTAGCATGAAGCACCCACTCCCAGTCTTCTCTAAGCTGCTGAAGCTTCCTGACTCGGCCACAAGACCTTTGGCAGCCACAGGGCTTTGCTGTTTCTGACTGTCATTCATTGCGGACACACTCAAACTTTTTCTGGTATGTAGATGACATTTTCTTAAAATGCACATTTTTGTCATTCAAGAACTAGCAAGGAAGGTGCCAGGATGACTTGGAGCTCGGGGGCTATGTCACCTGTCTTAACCCTTGACTCTATCAGGTCACACAAGGAGCAAGCAGGGTGAAAGTTGATTTGCATGGGACCTCAGATGTTACAGGGCATTTTCTCTCTTTTAGTCTTCACACCCTGTGGGGTTCATTGAGGCAGACAAGGTTTGTTAGCAGTGGCAATAAGTGCTTTACTATCTGAGTTGAATTCCTGATTTTCCAAGCTATGTTAGTCTGCTCCACCGAAACAAAACCACATGCTCCAACCTAGATGTCTCAGAGTATCAGAAACTTATAGGCTCACAGTTTTGGTGGCTGGATGCTACACATCAGGGGCTGATATGGCTGGTTCCCTCCAAGGGCCTCTCTCTGCACATCTCCATTTCTTTTTGTGTGTCTACACATGGCCTATTCCGTTTATATTTTTTGTCCTGCTACATAGAAGAATCCCAGTCTGATTCATGCCGCCTCTCACCCGTTTTACCTTGCCTTTCCAGCAAAGATCCTCCCTCCAAATCAACTCACATTCTGAGGCACTGGGAGTTAGGATTTCAACATATCTTGTTTTGGGTGGGGAGTGGGGATCACAATCAAGCCCATGAGTGCTGTGTACATGGGCTAAACAGAGGTGGCTCCCCTGAGTATTTGGAGGTTTCCTTTCAGTGTTTGAGGACTTCATTGCTCTCCTGCCAAGAAGCTCTTGACTATGGATTTAGCTTGGCTTCTTTCCCCATGGCTCCTAGGCATGCCGCTAGAGACAAGGAGATCGTTGTACGTGATTTGTTTATGCTTCTGTCCGTTTCTCTCTGGTCTGTTTTACTGAGGTCTGGATGAGTGATTCTCAAACATGAGTATCTGGAGAATTCACCGCAGGGATTATTGTTATTGAGTCAAAGATGTGGGACACTCATTATGGAGATAGATATCTAGAAGGATCTAACCTTGGAGAATGATTTGACAATAGGTATGGGTGATGAGAGGCCAGAGCCACACTTAGGCAAGAGCCCTCTAGACTTGGGTTAGCTCAGTTTTGAACATAACTGTGTGTGCTCTTTCCCATTTTCTGGCTCCAAAGATTATTTCTTTTAATTTTATGTTTTAAGCACTTTAACTCTTATGAGTGCATGTATGCATATGTGTTTTCTATTAAAGATCTCATTTAAAAATATTTGTTTGTTTATTAACTATTTTATGTGTATGTGTGTATGTCTTCACGAATTTATGTGAACTACTTGAACTCAGGAATCTGTGAAGGCCAGAAGAGGGCATCAGGTACCTTAGGACTGGAGCTACAGGTGGTTGTCTAATGGTGCGTGGCTGCTGAGAACTGTACCTGTTTCCTTGGCAAGAGCAGTAGGCCAAGCCTTCTCTCCAGCCCCAAACATTCTATTTTAAATTATAAAACAAGTGGAAAGTCAGGAAGAAATCTATCTAATGGCTGTCCATTAGTGTCATGCTTTTAAAAGCTCCCTGCTGTGGCAATTAGCAGGCTGATATAGTAGAGGGAGAGACTATGGTCTTATTTTGCTTAAACTGATGTCTTACTAACCATGACTCTTGCCTTTTTAGTGTAGAGAGAACCATACATAATTTATTAGTGTCATACCAACTGTTTGGGAACCTGTGGAACAATACATAGGAAGTGTCTATGATGTATGTATTTTTCCTTTGCCTGTTTATTGCTGGGCTGCTGAATATGGACTGAGCACTCCAGGCAGCCACAGTTCTGTACACTGGGAATGTGTACAGATCATGTGGTCATAAAACAGCAGGGCTACTAAGAGCTCCTTCTCCCCTCTCCAGCTTCATTGTTCTGGCCGTGTTCTTTCTCTTCCACTCATTGCTTGCTCTCATTTGATTTGCCTGAATTAGAGGCTGGGTGGCTCCATTCTGTCTTAAGAGTTAGAATGCAGGGCTCAGATCTTGACCTTCATGCTTCCTTACTGCGTGACCTCTGAGAATCTGAGCAAGGCCAGGTTAACTCTCTGCAGACAAATAGGTTTAATAGTCTATCCATCCGAGGCCTCTGGAAGGCGCATGGAGAATGCTTAACCCACATTTAGTGGGTTAAGTGGGTTAAGTTAGTCAGTGGCTCTCGGATGCTCCGGTTTGCTCAGGGCTGCCCCCTCCTGGTCTCTCCTGATGCCTACACACTACTTACCTCTTTTGGAGAACAATCACGGCTTGCCCTGTGTTGTTTCCAAGTGCTGTGACTTTCCTTTGCTTGGCTCTGCACAGGGCTGGGCATCTCTGCTGCTTGATCAGCGTCGAGCTCTGGGACAGCAGGGTTTTCTCTGTTACTTTTTGTGCAGCCAGGCCCCTTGGGTTGCCATAGCACTAGTGCTAATTGAGTTGCATAGAGTTACATTGACTGGCAAGTGTAACTTAGTGGGTTAAAATCGAAGTCCACAGAACACCCGTGGGGTTCCACTTTCTCTCTGTGTGCTTATTCTCACCTTTTTGACAATCACCTCCGTTTGCTTTGCTTTTTCTCGGTGTGCTTATTCTGGCTCACCAGACAATGTTGCGTATGCCTGCTATTCAGGGGCACACACCTTCTTCAGTTTCCCCCTCCTCCCCTCTGTAAGGCTGCCCTGGCATAGCCCAATCTTTAAGAGGACTTTTCCTTTCTCCCTGCCAATTTTAGAATCTTTCTGTTCAACATCATCTGATAGAGATTTGGGACTAAGTGAAATGAATGCTGTATGATTTTCCCCTGTAATTTTAGATTTCCGAGTACTGCTCTTGGCCAACTCTTCTATTCCCTGTGGCTTTTGTTCACTGCACTGCATTTGAGTAATATCGTTGGCATGGATGTCAGTAAACAGTTTTCGAAATGTTGTGTTTTGTAAATTAGAAGATGGATGGGCTGGTTTTTAAGTATATGCCCTTGATTCTGCCGGGCCAGATAAAAGATGAATTTGGCCAGTGCATGGGGTGATGGAGTACAGGGAGATGTTGTCATTCAAAGTAGGTGAGGTCAGCTGTCCTACAGCCATGGGATTCTTTGCTGTATTTACAAATGAGAAGCAAGAGACTGCAGAGAAAACTTCAGAGGATTTTGGAAATGACTCAAGGGGGAATCCTTGCACAAGAGGCACGGGGTAGAGGCACCAGAGGAAAGTCTAAACTTTCCAGCTAAACAGAGGATTAGGAAAAATGGAACGTTTGTAGACATAGGAACGTTGTGCTGTTACCCAGCAGTTCTTCACGACTCTCCGTGTAGTGTTCTCATAAGAAGGATGTCTGCATCCTTTGTCTGTGTGCCATATGTATGCCACTTATACACCGTAGCAAATGGCCGGTTAAAGTCGGCGTCTTCTAAACCGTGGTTTTAAAGCTTTTGAAATTGGCTGCAGCACACTGCTTCACCTAGACTAATTAATGGCTCTGGGGATGCAGCAGTGGGGAGATTTCAGCCTCTGCAGACCAAGTGAATCCTTAGACATCCCCCAACCTTCCAACGGGGACAGAACGATCCCTTCCCAAACCTCTTTCAAGTCCCTGCTATGAGTGTCAACCACACAGTCCCTTCTCTCTCAACACATTTGGTGTTACATCGTGACCCCTTGTGTGCCGGGCTTCCCTACTCAAGTATAAACTCAAGCTGGGTGGGTGTCTTCCCAGAGCCATTGTTCCAACCTCAGAGCCCGTAAATGTAAGTTTCCATGGGATGAGTAGGTAAAAGCTGGGCTCATTGCACTTTACCAGGCCCATGTAGTGGTACCCAGAGGGGCAGTGTTCTCAAGTGATGGGGGTGGCGGGGGCAGTCAGGGATGTTTCTCTAACATGACACCTTATGACACCTGAAGGGTAGAACAGGATTAGGGTTAGGGTTAGAGACCGTGGGAGGGGACCATTTTGTGTCAGGAGCGTGTTAGTGGCAAGATGCTAGGGTCGAGCAGCCTGGGCTGTTGAAGTGTTGTTAGTGAGAGTTACTGCAACACAAAATAAGATAGTGCAAATCTATTTCATTAGTAGAGATTGTTGCATGGTATTTTTTAAAAAGTCAAATTATTAAACACCAGTGATAGATCATTTGATGACCCCGGAAACTCAAAAAGAGTGTAGTGCTGGTAACGGTGTGCTAAACCATTCGGGAATATATTCGTAGGTCATTCTGCAAACTGGCTCCAGCTTCATTGTGTGGTAAAGAGAAACAAACAAACCAACCAACCCTGAGGTTCATGACTACCCTGCATGCTGGAGCGATGTACAGAGAATTGGATGCTTATAGTAAAGCTTTTATGGTTATTCTGTGGATATTCTTTTCTGTGTTGTCTCAGTAATACTTGTCTTGAAAAATAGGATGCGTAAGATCCACCCAGTGTCCGTGGGTTTTCTGCTTTAGTTTTTATGTCACACACTGAGCTCATGGACTTTGGGACACCTGCAGTTTGAAATGAAGCAAAAATGTCTAGCTCTCCACTCAATCTCCCACCACCCCTGGGGATTTGTTTTATTCTCAAAGCAAAATACAAAGACAATCCTTCTCTCAGGGAATCCCTGTTTCCCTCCTCCTTGTGACAGTGGAAAGGTTAAATGAGTCCAAGATTTCGTAGTAATTGCACGTGAAACAATGTAGACGATAAGTAAATTCAAGGCAGCCACTGTGTTCTTGTTTTACTTTTTTATCTGTTAGGAAGTTGGGCTGCTCCACAATGCTGTGTATACAATAGACCCTCAGTGAGGGTTCGTGATTAACAAGCTGCATTGGTTTCTGAGTGGAAAACCAGATGAAATTCATTTAAATCAACTGACACTGGGATTGTGTCATTAAACAGTCTTCTTTCTTACAAGAGAGTGTGACCGGTAGCAGACTTCCCTGTGCAGCAGGTTAAAGTGCCTGCGTTTCAGTGTTAGAAGGTGGTTGGATGATAATATCCCCCCTCCCTCCATACCTCCCTCCACCCCTTCCTCCCTTCCATACGGATTGTTGAATGCAAGCCTCGTCTTCTGACAGGCCTTGGGCCAGTGGCACCAGCTGGGCTGAGGGGTTTGTAGAGATGTGAATTCTCTTACCTTCCATGGTGGTGCACACTTGTAATCCCAGTGCTTGAGGAAGTTGAGGCAGGAGGACTGCCAGTTGGAGAAGAGTTTGGCTACATAATGTGCTTCTGGCTAGCTTGGGTGGTACAGTAAGACTTAGTCTCAGAATAACTAGATACCAGAGGCTGGAGAGATGGCTCAAAGGTCAAGAATGTGACCTGTTCTGGTAGAGGACCTGACCTGAATTTAGTTCCCAACACCCAGGTCAGACAGATCACAACTGCCTATATCTCCAGTTCTAGGGGGAATCTAATGCCCTCTTCCGGCTTCCATGGGCACTACACCCACATGCAAATCCCTTCCCCATATACACACTTAAAAAAAATACCTTAAGAAAAACAAGCAGCAAACAAAAAATTAAACACCACCATCAACAATGATGGAGATTCAAAATTCTTGGGGTGGGGAATTTCACTGTTCTGGGGGCAGGGGTTTCTGTGTTGAGCTTGCAAAATGTCCCATGTTTCCTTTCCATGTCCCATTCCCACCTGCCTCTTCCCCCCCCCCCAAAAAAAAATAAAAGAAGAGGAGGAGGAAAAGGAAAAATGACATAGGTCTAGGAATCAGGAGGGGTGGCTTGGGTCTCACCATCGCCGTTTTCAGTGACTTTCTGCAGGGCTTCATAGAGGCTGGCAACCCGTGACTAAGGCTCTCTCCTCTCCTTTCTAGATCTGGTCTTCTTACTATGCTCTTGCTGGTAGATGGAGGGAGACTAGGAAATCGGCTCCTTTGGGCTCCAACCTCAGGGATTCTTGTGTTTTTCCTTCTTCCCCTCATTTCTGCTTAACGGATGAGTCATCATAGTGTAAACCCAGTAGGATGGACCAGTTTTCTCAGTTCCAGGAAGGAACATCAGGGTGTGAGCAGATATAGCCATGTAGGTTATGCATATTTTATATTGTATGCTCACAGAGACCGAAGGAACCATTTTCTATTCTGAAAATATATCTGCAAGTGGTGGTTGTGTTTCTTTCTGTATTTGTAGTTGGCTTAACTGTTCCTTTACATGGAAGATGTATAAAGCATCCGCCTCTGTATTCTTCAAAGCTGTGTTTATGAAGGTCTGGTATCCAGACTCCCTGGATCAGAACCCCCTATGGGTTAAATACCAAATGTAGACTTTGGCTCCCTGCTACAGGCCTGCCAATCAGAACTCCTTCATGGGCACATCTAATGGGTCTAAGGACCCTCATTTTGCAGGTACCCAGCTCTCGGATGCACACTGAAGCTTGGGGGTCCTCTGTGATGTTCATATCCTGGGATAAAAGATGCTGCAGGAAAATGATGATGAGGAAGGAATTACTCACTTTCTCAAACAGTTTAAGACTAAAGAGCTAGCATTTGTCTAGAGCATGCCAGGCACCTTCAGGGAGAACTTTTACTTGTCAGGATTAGAAGGTTTAGATTGAGAGAGGACAAGGTAATAAAGAGGGGGCACATGCCCCTGCGGGGCTGTAACATGGGGTCACACTGGCTCAGTCATGGTTCTGGAGGAACACGGAAACAGCCCAGCTAAGAGCTTCTGCAGTGACACATCCTTCTATTAGATATGCATTTAGGGAAGGAATGGCCTAATGTTTAAGAGCAGGACCCTTTGGAGAACAAACTGAGGGAGTTGTAATTTTCCTTCTATGAATTAGACTGTTTCTCCCATGAATGTGTCTTTAACAGTTTTTAAATTTTTATGAGTATAGGTGTTTTGCCTGCATGTATATATGCATACGTGTGCAGTGCCCGTGGATTGTGTGTGCAGTGCTCATGGTTGTGAGCCATAATGTGGATGTTGGGAATAGGACCTGGGGAAAGCAGCTAGTGAGGAAACCACAGGGCCATCTCTCTAGCCCCATATCTTTTTTTAAAAACTGCGTCTTGCTCCTTTTCTTTCTACAATTTAAATTAATACAAAGATGCTTTTCCAGAGTGTTGGAGAAACATTAGGTTCTTTAAACAATGTCTGTTGGTCTTTAAGTAGAAATGTAGTATGTGTGTATGTGTGTGTATTGTGTAGTTTATTTAAATAATCAGTTATCACAGTTATGACTATATCCATTTTATTCTGAATTTGAAAATTACTTTAATTATTTATTGTGTACGTGGGGATATCTGACCCTTGGTGTGTGGGTGAGGTCAGAGGACAGCCTATGGGAGTTGGGTCTCTCCCTATACCATGTGTGTCTCGGGTACTGAACTTAGGTGATCAGGTTTGGCAGCAGGCGCCTTTGCCCATGGAACAGCCTTGCTGGCTAGACCTCTGCAGTGTTTTCTGATGCACGTAGATGCCACCCTTGCTTAGCATTTGCATATTACTTTTGATGTAGCATCCAAGTATTGCAATATTATGTTAAGGCCACAGACTTAGAAAATAAAGCTGAAATTGTGAAAAGACCCAAATTTGAAGAATTACTTTAAAATATATGTTCAAAATTCCATTTTTTAGTCTCAGTATGAGAAGATAGTTTGGTAGAAAAGCAAAATTATGGACTAGAATGGTAAGCAAAAGCAAAAGTAGGTTGCAATAAATTTTGTTATTTGATTTATTCTCTTTAAATTTTTATTTATTTTATTCATTATTTATTATCAGTTCCCCTGCCTGTGTGTGTGTGTGTGTGTGTGTGTGTGTGTGTGAGAACAACTTCAGGAGTTAGTTTTCTCATTCAACTTTTATGTGTTTTTTTTTTTGGGGGGGGCATTGAACTCAGGTCACCAGGCTGCACCAGCAAGACCATGTCACTAACCTATTTGTCATTTTAAAATTCATTTTGTTGAGAACAAAATTGGGCAGAAAATAGAATCCTCGTTAGCATCTTAGTTGCTGCTTACCTATAGCCCCTCCCCTCATCAAAAACTTCCACCAGAGTGGGACACTCATTGCCATTTTTGAACCTACAGAGACACGTCAGTACCCCCTCACATCCGTTATAAATAAATGATATATTAGGGTCACTTTTGGAGTGCTTACTGTGGATTTTGACAAATGTATACCCGACATGGGTGCACTACTGTGTGTTCAACAGAACAGTTACCCTGCCCTAAAAGTCTTGTTGGCTGCCTAATCATTTCTTCCTCTCATGTAACTCTTGGCAACCACTGATCCCAGCTCTTGAGTTTGGTTGTTTTCCAGGATGTCAGATAGTTGGGATCCTGCCTGATGCAGCTTTGTAAGACTGGTGTTTTCACACCAGTATGGTTCCTCCACAGCGTTTCATGCCTTGGTGGCTCATGCCTTTTTAGCATGTTTTTATGCCTGTTTTATAGTTTATCTAGTCACTGACTTAAGGGCTTCTGGTTGCCTCTAAGTCTTGAGTCTAAGTCTTAAGTTTTGCTCTACATCTTTGCCTGCATTTGATAGTACCAGCTGGATTTTGCCCATCCTATTAGCCATGGGAGGAATCTCAATTTAATTTTCATTTGATAAATGAACTAGAACAGTGAATATCTTTTCCTAATCTCACTTGCTTTCTGTATAACTTTAGTTATGTAGAGGCCTTAGTTTTTTAAGTTGAGATTTTTTTTAGTTTCTTTGGGGGGATTGGGGGTAGGGGATGGAGAGCGTGCCTTGACACTCCTGTGGAGATTGGGGGACAGACAACTCAAGGGAGTGGGCTCTCTCCTCCTTTTACCTGGGTCCCTGGGATCAAACTCAGGCCTCCTGTGTTGGCAGCAGGTGTCTTTACTCACCGAGCCATCTGAATGGCCTCTTTTTCTTATTCTCTTATTTACAATTTGGATTTAATTAATTAACCACTTAACTAATTAATTGTGTGTGTTTGCGTCTTGCCAAGGCATTCCTGTATAGAACAGAGAATAATCTGAAGGAGCTGGTCTTTCTTTCCACATTGTGAGTTCTGGGAATTGGATTCAGGAAGCAGGCTTGATGGCAGGCGTGTTAACCCACTGAGCCATCTTGCTGGCACTCTTATTAATTTTATTTTGACTTTTATTTGGTTTGCTTTAGTTTTGGCGAACCAGGGTCGTGTGTAGCCCAGGTTGTATCTGCTTTGTGATTTCTTGGATGTCTTGGGTGGTTTCATTTCCTTGAAGTGAGCTCTGCACAGGGTCTTCTGATAAGGCCAGGCGTCTATGCTCAGCTCCAGACAAGGTCAGGCAGAGAAAGGGAAGCACTGCCAAGAAAGGGAGTTCTCCATTTTGCACTGAGCTTGGAGAGTTATCCGGACATGGTGGACTGTGTCTTTAACAGGAGGGTTTGCCAACAGCCAGGGCTGTTACACAGAGAAAACCTGTCTTGACCCCACTGCCCCCAAACAAACAAACAAACAAAGAGATGATTTAGATTTGATTGTTAAGTATTTTGGAAAATCACTACAGAACTCTTATCTGAGGATAATCCTTCTCTTTAACACAGATCTTAGGTTAGATCATTGGATCACAGATTGCCAACAGAGCCCTGAAGAATTTTCTAAGACATTTGCTTTAGTTCTTTATTATTCATTTGGGACTATGAAGGAATCTCTATATTTTTAATGAGTTTAACTTCTCAGGTCATTCCACGGAGGTCTCCTAAGGACCTCCACCAAGGATGCCATTTACAGAGAGCACATGCTGTAAGGTGTGCTATAGAGAGGGTGACTCTGTGTGTGGCTCAGAGTCCTGGCATTTGTCAGTAGAGAGAGGCACCAGTTAATACTTCATGTCTTCAGGGATTGTCAAGCCAGTCAGAATTCCAGCATGGAGAGGGAGGAGCTCCCTTCCTCCCCCCACCCCCAGTTGTAGGAGCTATTAGCAGTTGATGGCAGCTGAGGACGAGAGACCACTCTCCTTTGGTGGTGTGGTCACTGGTAGGTTGCTCACACCATGCACATGTGGGCAGAACTAATTGGGTGCTGTTGTTACAATAATACCAGTATGAATGAGGGCATGAAGTTGGGTGGGGGATGGGGTAGGGACATAAGAAGGTACTGGTGAGAGGAGGTACTGGTGGACACATATGATCAGTACACATTGGACACAACCTTTAAACAATACAAATATTATTTAAAAAACGGGAGGCACCAGTGTGTGTGTCTTCAGCCAGATTCACCCGGATGGGGACAACGTTGTCTTTTTGGCACCATTGCCAACTACTGTAACTATTTTGTGGTTCCACCTTCTAGTGGATTTTGGCAAAGTCAGTCTCTTTCAGACTCCACCTGACCACCCTCTCCCTCCCTCCCTCTGCTCTGAATAAACCTTGGAATTCTTTTCAGTTTTCCTTCTGACATAAACCATTGCTCAGGTTGGTTGTAGCAAGGTTTCATAGGTGGCTTCCCAGAACAGGAAAGCAGTCCAGCACATGGAAGCTCAGCCATACCTGATGGGTCAGAACAGGACAGCCCTGTCTCTCAGAACTCCTGTCCCAGTTCAGTGGAACGACAGAGTCAGGAGAAGAGCAAGACTCTCTGAGGTCTCTGGACTCTACCTTTCTTTAAAAAGAGTCTGGCAAAATTCTATATATGTTTCCTCTAGGGTTGGATCATAACATGCAAGACACACTTCCAAATTTCTTGATTAAAAAAATGCTATAGAAAGCTGGATGTGGTGATGCAACCCTGCAGTCCTAGTGCCCTGGAGGATCTGAAGTCCTAAGGCTAGCCTGGGCTACAGAGTGAGACCCTGTCCCAGGATAAAAAGGAAGTACTGTATAAATATTGGTTATAGCTGGTCTTACATTTTGGATAAGTTATTATTTTTTATTAAACTAGCATGGATACAGCTATTGCTATTATTTGAAATGTAGAAAGACTCATGAGTTATCATCTGGAATGCAGAAGGTCTCATGTGTTTGAACAAGTGGTGTACATGACAGAACTCTGTTGTCTGGTGGCCTGTTACAGAGTCTTCTCCTGAAACATGATGTCGTATACTCAGCCCTAACTGTGCCAGGCCCTTTGCTGTGCTTAGGTGGCTTCCCACGTTTTATGGATGCACAAACTCAAGGCAGGGTTCAGACTCATTGCCAGCCTGTTTTCATGTCCCTGCCTCCCAGGACCTGTGCAGACTACAGATGGTGTTTGTCCTGGTTGGAGCTCAGCTGCCATGCCTGGCGACGTTTCTGTGGGAAAACGAGCCTCAGATTCTCACTGGGGATTCCAGCTGGGGGAGGATAGGATCTTCCCACCCTCCCGGGCTTGAGCAATACTGATTTGGTTAACCAAGCATCTGTGGCTGTCTTCATCAACATCCAGGACTTTCTCTAGTAGCTTGCATTCTTCCTTGGGGTTAAATACCTCAAGGTACCGATCTTTCTCCCAAGGTTCCGGGTCCCTATTGGAGCAGGTCTGGGCATATGGAGGGTGTGGATGCAGACTCACAGGGATGGCTGGATTCTGTGTGGTTTTCCGGAGCACACCATGAGTATCATTTACTTCTTTTTTCCTAACCGATTTCCTCTATTTTTCTGGAAACTAGGGAAGCGTTTTGAACTTTTTGTTCTTTTTGTACTTCTTGCATGTCTGGCCTCTGACGGCCTCTTCTCCCCCCATGCATCTCTAGCTTTCTGCCAAGAAGGAATGACATGCTAATTCGTGGCTTTCTGAGAATCTTTTCAGTTATCAACTTAAGCAAATCTTGCGCAAAAATGTCCTTTAAGTGTGCCCTGTGCCTGGTGCGTGGCCGGTATTCAGCCAGTGTTTTTTGAATGAATGAAATTCTCATCGTGTCTTCTGAGCCTGTTGAGTTGATTAGTTTTGTCTTTTGTAGTACTTGTTTTTTGGTGGGCTGGGTATAAAATGTCTCCTAGAAGCTCGTGGGCTTGAATTCTTGATTGACAGCCGGCAGTACTGCTTGTCGAAGTTAGGGGACCTTCAGGAAGTAAACCCTAAGGCGTTGATCGCTGGAGGTGGGCCTTGAGATTTATAGCCTGGACCCACTTCCTATCCTTTTTCTACTTTCTCATCTATCCAGATGTGCCCAGCAGTCTTGTACTACAGCTGCCACGGTTTGCTTGACATAATAGACATGGTAGACTCTCTCACTGTGAGCCAGAGTTGACTTTTTTTTTATTTTTCATATTTTATTTATGTTTCAAATGTTTGCACCTTTCCAAATCTCCCCTTTGGAACCTCCCCATTCCCTCCACCCTCCCCCTGCCACTATGGGGTATTCTCCTACCCACCCACCCACTCACTCACCCACTCACTCACTCTTGTCTTCCCTCCTAGGCATTCTCCTATACTGGGGCATCTAATACCCTCAGGCCTAAGGGCCTCTCCTCCCCCTGATGGCTAACAAGACCCTCCTCTGCCGCATTTGTGGCCAGCACCATGGGTCCCTCCATGTGTATTCTTTGGTTGGTGGATCAGTCTCCAGGAGTATGGGAGGTGGGGGGTCAGGCCATTTGCCACTGTTGCTGCCTCCCTGGAGATGCAAACTCCCTCAGCTCCTTCAGTCCTTTCTCCAAGTCCTCCATCTGGGACCTCACACTCAGCAGAGTTGACTTTCATTAGTAGTTGACTGTAGCAGCATATAACACATGCACCTTATACATATGGATAATTGAATTAGATTTGCATATATTCTGCAGGGAATTAAGGCTCAGCTATCAGAGCAGAGAATCAGACTGGTGCCTTTAAGGTGCTGTTGGGGCAGGAATGGGTTGGCTGAAATCTAATGCAGAGGGAGTCCAGACTGGGCTTGGGGGGGGGGATAACTCAGCATTTTGAGATGGGAGGAGAAGGTCTTACATGGGAGGGATGCAGGATGAACAGACTACTGTCGGCTGCGTTTGAGGCAATGCAGGCCAAAATCTGCCATCCCTCACCCTTCCTGTAGCCGGGGTGATGAGTGTAATCTGGGGTATGGATTGAGGAAGAGTGCTTCTTGACTACAGGTAGTTTGGAGGAGTCTAGCAAACAGAGAAGAAAGATAAGACGTGAGAATGGAGGTAGAAAAGGAGAGGAAGGAAGTTCCCCACTGCTTGTGGTCCGGGGTCAGGGTCGCTGTCCTTGGCTATCATTCCCAACCGAGTCACTTCAGTTGGAGCCGCCTGTTAGCCCGCTGGGCCAAGGGATTGAGGAATTTTATAACTCACAGGCAGCTTTCCCTCAGCGTTCTTCCTCAGGGAAGTGGAAGGAGTTGGAGACGTTGATCGGCCATTTGCTTGGTGACTGACTGTCCTCCCCCAAACTAAGCTTCAGCTTGTCGCTGTAAGCTGGGGAATCCCGAGAACTCCCAGTGGCTGCTGGGAGCTGGTGCGGATCCTGGAAACAGTGCTGTTATTTTGAGTAGTTGCTTTGGGACGTGAAGGTTGGGGCTGCGTCATACCCACTTAACCACCGCTACTCTAGGACACCTCTAGCCGTGTTTATAACAGAGAACTCTATGGTCCCGTTGTCCCTCACCAGGCGGCAAGTCCTAATCCCTAGAACCTGCAAGTGACACCTGGGGTGACCAGGACTTGGCAGATACGGTTGGGTTGGCTAAGGATCGTGATGTGGCGAGGTTTTCCTGGATGAACCTCGAGTCATATCATACACTTATTGTAAGAGATAGAGGAAGATTTGATAGAAGCACAGAGTGGAAGGTAATGGAAGGGTGGAGGCAGAGACTGGAGCATTGCAGCCACAAGCTAATGTACGTACCATAGCAGCCACTGTACCCAGGAAAGCCCAGGAAGGGATTCCTTCTAAGAACCATTGGAGGGACTGTGGTCCTTGTGGCACTGCCAGCATGGTTTTCCAGCCCACTAAGATGAATTTCAGGCTTTTAAACCTCAAGGACTGTGTCAGCATACATTTTGGTTGTTTTAAGTCAACCAGTCAGTGGTAATTTGTTAAATCAGCCATAGGAAAAACCACAGACTTCTTATTAATAATTAAAGAACAATAAGAGATTTTTAACCTTTAAATAATATTTTTTAATGCTTGAGAATTTTAGAAATACACGTTAGGCATTTTGACCAAATCTGCTGCCTCAATTTAGTCCCTTCCAATTTCTCTCCTATCCCCTCCCAGTATCATCCTATCAACTTCGTGTGTTCTTAAAAACAAAACTTGGAGACTACTTCGTGTTGTCTGTATGATCATGAGCAGCCTCTCAGGGGCTGATCCCTGGATAAAACTGCCTGCCTCCTCCCCACACCCTCGGTAGCTACGGATGGCCCATAGCCTCTCTCTCAGCGGGCCGTGAGACTTTATCCTCCCCTCCCTTCCGTATATTCTCGACCCTCTTTGAGGTGGTCCGTGGTTATTGGCTTCCGTTCCTGTGTTTACCGTGACACTGCGCCCCCGGAAGGGCTTTGCTTCATACTCTGGGGAGTCAAGTGAGACCGATTGAAGATGGGGAGTCTCCGCGCATGACTACCACACTGGGGACCTAGGGAGCCCCAGGACCTGGTGATGCAATTATGGAGGGTTGGCTCTTTGGCTCTGAGGTGACGAGCCAATGATGCGATTACATCCTGAGATGATGGACCTTGAGGTATGAGACTGAGATTGAACACAAGGCAGGCTTTTTTAGTTTTCAGGGGTAATTTTCTGTCCTTGAAGCTCACATTGGATGGATGTTAGTGGCTGATGTGAGTAACAGGAGTGTGCGCACCATTTCACCCATCTCTCTATATTTAAAGCCACATACACACCCTTTCAGGTCTTCCCTCCCCATGCCTCACCTACTGCAGAGATCACACAGCCAGTGGTGTGCACACCCCTCTGGGAAACTACTGCACAGATCCTGTTGTTTATTATTTTTACAACAGGAAGATAATTATCCCTGCAGGGCTTAGAGTAAACAAAATAACTCTGCAGTCACGTGACTTTTTGCTGTTGATTAGTTTTGAGGTAATATGTTATACAGTTTCTCTCAAATGTTTAGGTTTCTTCTTAAAACATTGTGCTTAAGAGGAAAATAATTTAATACATTTGTGCCACCATCAATTTTTGAATTCTAAAATAACATCACAATTTTTGTCTTACATTCTGATAAAGTGGTCTTTCAAGGAAGGTGTCTGAATTGAAACTATGACATTGGAACATTGCTATAATTGAGTTTCTTCTTGATTCCTAGGTTCTCATCTCAGAAATCCATAGATGACTTTAGAAGAAAGGGTACAATCCTGAATCATATGGATATAAAATGAACATGTGCCAGAGATTTGATTAGCATGTGTTTAAATGTGGTAACCAGATAGATGCCAGGACTGGTTCAAAGGAATGGTGGAGCAAATTTAGACATAGATGCAAAATGGTTCAAACCACAGGGCCGCAACCACTTGGATTTCCTAGATACCACTGGTTTGCATTTTTATGGTCATGAATCATTTGCCATATTATCAGTTTTCTTTAATTTACAGAGTCATATATATTGCCTACAGGCATTGAGAGGCAGCAGTAACTGAGCAGGAGTCTTCAACACTGGTAGTAATATTTTTTGGCAGTCCAGTTCATACCCCTTGGTAGTTTTCCCTCTCAAACGCTGTGTCTTCTCCTGAGTTTGGATCAAATTCTACTTGGAAAAGGACTATGATCTTGTGGATGAGGGATGCCCAGGGAAAGAGATGCCTGGAGATCAAGTTCCTTTTACCCTTAATACTTGGGACCTTCAATTACTGAGAGACCAATGACATTGTAGACTTGCCACCAGGAGTAGTTGGTTTCCCTTTGAAAGGCTGAATAATCAAATAGTGTAGTAACTAAGGGCAAGTGTTCACTCATGTTTGACAGCTGTGTGTCCTCTCTGTCTTAGCTTCCTCATTGGTAAATGGGAGTAAGTATAGTTCCTTCTGTTAGCATGGTGACTGAGGAATCACATAGTCATCATTTAGTTCGGGTAGCTGAATAAATGCTTATAAAGCAACAGGCAGTACTTGATCTGAACCCCAAGCTAGGCAGTTGTTAACCCTTACACATCCTCAAAGAAGAATGACAGACATTTGTGAGCTCCCATCTTGCCATTTTGGCCCACCTTTTACATTTACTCTAAGGATCTAAGGGATTAGTTGTCTGCAGTGGGTCTTGGGCCAGTCTCCCTTGACTATAAGAGATAACTGACTATATGTCTAGAGCTCACTTTTACTTTTTAAACTTTAACCCGGTGAAGTATATTTAGCTTAAATCATGTGGAGACAGAGTTTAGGATGTTTATTTTTTAAGCGGGGTATATTGGTGTGTGCCTGGAGTCCCAGATAGTCAAGAGGCAGAGAGATCATGGGAGCTAAGAAGTTTGGCTGGGCTGAGCAAGATAGCGAGGGCCTGTTTTTTATAAACAGGGACTGACTGGATGGTTCTGTAGGTAAAGGCAGTCACTGTACAATATTGATGACTTGAATTCAATCCCTGGAACCTACATAAACGATGAAGAGGAGAAAGGACTCTGCCTCTTGAGTACAGAGATCAAAGGCATGTACCACCAGTGCCGTTAAAGAGAGCGTCTCATTTACTACATAGTCCTGTACTGTAACTCACTCTATAGACCATGCTGGCTTTGAACTCACAAGTCTCAGAGATCTACCTGCCTACCTCCCAAGTCCTGCTAGTTTCCTCAACATTTTTGTAAAGCACTAATAGAGTTTTGTTTTAAAATGCCTAGATTAGGAACCACACTGCATGAGTCTTACAAAGCTTCAACGGTTGGAACTCTGGTGCTCCCTGTTCCCACAAAGGAACCAGGCATGATGGCGGCTGGGTGGTTTGCTGTGGCTTCTTATGTCTCCATGCTTTTTGTGTCCTTCCTTCACAGATCCTTTTGGAGTTTTAGGGACTGCCAATAAAAGAATGACTGGGTGGGACAAAGTGGCAGACGCAGTTACGTGACTCCCCTCACTGGCGGAGCATGCGCGTGGGAGGAGAGCTGGCTTTCACCGAGTTCTTTTTCTGACTCACCTTGAGATCATAGGTCTACCGGTCTGTGTCATGTTTTGATCTGTATGGGAGACAGTTGTTTCTTTTTTTTTTTTTTTTCTTAGTTAAGGTTTTTTTTTCATACTTTATTTATATTTCAAATGTTTCCCCCTTTCCAGATCTCCCATTTGGAACCTCCCTATTCCCTCCCCCCTCCCCCTGCCACTATGGGGATATTCCCCCACCCACCCACCCACTCTCGGCTTCCCTGCTTGGCATTCATCTCTACTGGGGGATCTAACACCCTCAGGCCCAAGGGCCTCTCCTCCCCCTGATGGCAAAGAAGACCCTACTCTGCCGCATATGTGGCCAGCACCATGGGTCCCTCCATGTGTATTCTTTGGTTGGTGATCCAGTGGGAGGCAGTTTTTAAATCATGTGTAGGTGACAATCATGTTTGTTTGCAGTGAAACCACTCCAGCTGCGTAGGCTTCCTGATGCCGTTCTTTCTCCAGAGAAGCTCGTAGCTTAGGGAAGAATGACTGCTTAGTATGTGCGAGGTCCTGGATTCAGTCCCTGGTCCTCACCCTCTCAGAATATCATGTGGTATTTATCTATGGTAGATGGCTGTTGTCTCATGGATGCTACGAGGCAGAGATAATGCTTTCAGAGATTGTAAATTAATAGCCACTATCCCCAGTCCAAAGCCACAGTTAATGATGGGATGACACAGTTAATAAAGATAGTCATAGCAAGTGTTTGAGTGTGATGACAGCCGCTGACGGGAAGAAAAGAACACACTTGTCTTCTTTGGCTTGAGTGTGTTACTCATTCCTTGTTTTATCTCCCGTCCTAGAACTTGTAAAGCGAACATAAACCATGATCCCGTGTTACCTCATCATTCTCTCCGAGTATTTACTCATAAACACCTGCAGTTACAGAGGGTTCCAGCCAGCATTTTAAAATGTGTCTTTGTTATCTAGAATTGGGTTAATTATGCTTCTCGGTTCATTATATATTATCAGGATCACTTGCAGATAAACTGAGGCGCCTAAAGTCTTGAATAGCTTTTCTTTCTTTCTTTCTTTCTTGAGTTATGGTTGTGTAATTGAACATGGTAATTCATGCGCAATAATTGCTGCCTAAATTGTCTAAATATTAGGATAGCTTTTGGCAGTTCTGGAAAGTTTGACAACCACCCAGACTTTTATGATCCGAGGATGAAGTCATTGGCTTTTTCCACTTTTTGTTCTCGAGCCACTTTAAGGTTAAGTGATAGATGGGCTCTTGGAAGGGATGGCCTGTGTGTTGGGGTAAGACTTCTGCAAATGGTTTCCATTGTTATAAATACCAGTCATCCTCAGGGGGCACCTCATACCAGGAAGGAGGTGTCCACTTGGAGGTGTCCTAGAAGACTGTCATCTCCTGTAGCCGCCTTGTCTTTCCTCCAGGCTCTTACGCCACAGAGCCATTTAACCTGGCTCTGAATCCTTCCAAGAGTAGGATATTCTCATCCATCAACACCTCTACTTTCTTGAAGAAATTTAATTATAAAAAACAACATGAATTTTCTTGAGCTTTATTGTGGTATCTAAAAACTTAAAAAATAACCCCACCCCAACAAAACAAAACAAAACACAATCCTTCCTGCTTTTTGGTCTCTACTTGACGAAACAAAGAGTAGTATAGTAGTGGGTTAGCTTTAACTGTCAGTTTGACACAGCCAAGAGTCATGGGACGGTGGGGGGGTGAGAGTGGGAGGTGGGGGAGGTAGAGGGTGGGGGCTGGGGGAGGTAGGAGTTGGGGGAAGTATAACAATGAAGGATTTTCTCCTCTGGGCTGGTCTCTAGGCATGCCTAGGGGGGATTGTCTTATATTAATTGACCTGGAAAGACCCAGCCTACTGTGGGTGGCATCATTCACTACGCAAAGAGTTCTGAACTGTGTGAGTGAAGAAACCGAGATGAGTACCCACAAGTGAGCATGTATGCATTCAGTTCTCTCTGCTTTTGACTTTGGATGTGATGTAATTTGTTGCTTCAGATTCCTGCCACTGTGACTTCATTGCAGTGACGCATTCTAACCTGGACTTGTGAACTAGGATAAACCCTTTCTCCCCTAAATTTTTTTTTCGTGTGTGTGTGTGTGTGTGTGTGTGTGTGTGTGCAAGCATGTCAGGATATTTTATCACAGAATCAGAAATGAAACTAGAACAACAGTCATCACACTCACCACGAATTCTTTAGAGCATTGGCAGAGGCAGGATGACTCTATGTGCCTTTTGACTTGTGTTATCTTAGTGTAATTTTTCCTGGGTGATCTTAGAATGCTGGCTCAAGGCAGCAGGATTTTGTGGAGTAAAGCAAGGTGCTCTCCTCATTGCTATGGTGAAAGAAGGGTGGTTTCTGGCAGCTACTGGTATGTTGCTGGGGTAATGGATCTGGAAAGTCCAAGTGCCATCTGTGTTCAAAGGAGAGAGAACCATGCTAATTTCAACTGTATTAGAAACATCCCACTATTAGGAGCTGGTGGCATAGGTAGGCAGGATTGTTATTTTTGCAGACTGGGACTAGAAGAACTTTACTGCAGCCAGAGACCAATGTGTTCAAAAGTCCTGCAATGGGAAGCCTGAACTGTGACCATAAGAGGGGTGGTGGGAGATTCCTATTGACTCAGCTTCTAGAATCTAGGAGGGTGAAGAAAATGGACACACTGAGCTCAGTGCTCAGGCAAGCTTGGTTCATTGCCTTGAATATTTATTTGTCCAGCCACATGGTGATTCCATTGCAGGAAGGGAGCCTTGAGTTCCTCAGTCTGGAAGTGGTGATCCATGTCTCTCCTGCAGAAGTAAGGACTCTATCCCATGACCTGGCATTTAACAGAGGCTTGGAAACTAATGGATAGTTGTTATTACTGAGTTTGCCAGGCTCAGGAAGTCAGAAGACAGCAATAACTCCTGCTCTGCCACCAGTAACCCATATAGGTGCAGAGAAATTGACCAAGGAAGACTGGTAGAGGCAGCTTCCCCCCAGGGAAGCAAGGATGGCCATGGCTGTGGGGAGTGTCAGAGGGGCCACACTGATGGAGGAGGTAGGGTTAGCGGGACAGGAAGCAGGTTTAAAGTCTAGAGGAGGAAGAGGAGATGGGTCACCTCAAGGTTTTTTTTAAACAGGATAGGAGAAATAAGCAAGAATGGTAAGTTCAAGATTGGAAATATTTAGGAGAAGTAGGTGGTCTCAAAGTCTCCTGCAGAGCGACCCCACAGCAGCTGGAAACAGGAGGCTGAACATTAGGAGTGACTGTGGAGGCTCAGCAGGGAGAGAATTGCTCAGTCTAGGTTGTGAGCTAGGAACCCAGGCCAGAGCATGCAAGGGTTGTCAGGGATTGAATGGATGCCATGACCCAGCTCCGGTGTGGGAAAGGTGTGAAGGTGGCCTCACCTTAAAGCAAAAGAAAAAAAAAAAAAGAAAGGAGGGAACTTATGAGGAGCAGTGGAAGGAAAACCAGGGGGCATGCCCTGACACAGTTTAGAGTACCTTAGAGTTGTCAGGAGACAAAGAGCTTGACATTGACACTCTCTCTCTCTCTCTCTCTCTCTCTCTCACACACACACACACACACACACACACACACACACACACACAGACAACTCGCACACAAAGTCGATCCAAACACCCTTTATCATCAGGACCTGTCAGTTTCACAGAAGAACCCTTCAGGAAATCCGCCGCCTTCCCAGGAAAACTTGTTTATATTTAGAAGGTTTTGTGGGAATGCCTATTGTTCAATTTTCATTTGACCTGGTTATCATTCAGAGGCTCTGAACATGTCACCCGTGTGTCAGCCATGAGCTTGGGTTTCTTTCTTGCTGAGAACCATGAGGTAAGAACATGATTTGGTCTTTGGTGTGTGTTTCTTTCTTGCACCATGAGCATGGGAACCTGAGGAGGGCTGACAGGGACCACTCGGTTGACTTGGCCTGACCCTCTGGTTGACAGATGAGAAAACCCAAGGCTAAGAGCAAGTGGCACTGGCTTAGTGTCACACAGCTCATAAGAGAAAGAGCCTGCATTGTGGACAGACTCTTTCCCCACAGACCAGGCCCTCTTGGCTTGTCCAGAAGGGAAGGGATCAGAAGGAGACTCCCAACAGGAGAGGACCATCTGTCTACAGATCTCGACTGAGGGAAAGAGCAGTCAGATTTTAGTGATGATTGCAGCAATCTTACAGTTCATTAGCAGACCTTTCTAACAAGTGTTTTCTTTGGAGGAAAGAGCTAAAACACCAGGAAGGAAGCTGTTGTCATTGGAGGTCTTTACAAAGCCCTAACAGTCGTGAACGTGGCTGACGGCATGCCTGGTACTACTACACGGGTCTTCTATAGACTATGGCTTACTTTAGTCTGTTTGTGAGAGAGTCACTCTTAGGCCTGTTCTTAGAATGAGAAGACCAAGGCTTCAAGAGGTGAGATGACCTGCCTAACCTAGCTGCTCTAATCGCCTTTTTGTTGCCGTGACAAACACCATGCCCAAAAGCATTTATGGAAGAAAAGAGTTTATTTGGCTTCTGCTTCCAGATCCCAGTCTGTCTGTGGGAAGTCAGAGTAGAAACGTGAGACAGGAGCCATGGAGGAGTGCTGCCCGCTGGCTTACTCTCAGGCTCATGCTTAGCTAGCTTTCTTATACATCCCAAAATCCCCTGCTCAGGAATGATGCCACCTACAGTGGTCTGGGGACTCCTACATCTATTGACAGTTAAGACAATCACTTACCACTGACATGCTCACAGGCCAAGTCCGATCTGGGCAATCCTATATTGAGACTCACTTCTCCCATGGCTAGAGGCTGTGTCAAGTTGGCAGTTAAAGCTATCTAGGCTAGTGAGAGAGCCAGAAAATGGTAGAATTAAGATTACACCCATTCATGGTACCCTAGAGCTGCACAGGTATCTTTCAGCTTTTTACTCAATGAATCTATTGAGAAGAGTATGTTTTCTTTGAGCCCCATTCTCAGGAACCCATTGAGATAGCCTCTTTGGGGGTATGCTCTTGCTTTAGTTTTGTTTCATAGCTCCTAGGGGATACTGCAGGGCAGTGCTCCCCAAACTGCTAGAAACTGCTACATATAACCATCTTCCCGGGGTTGTGTCCCTGTGCCAGGGGTGGAAGTGAGGCTGCATTTCTCACCAGTGCCCAGGTGATGTGGTGTTTCTGGTCTTTCAAGAGAAGGCTAATCTTCAATGTCCCCCCAAGCTGTATAGTGTTATGACTCTACTGATAGCTGTATTTTCTCTAGTTATAGATGACAGAATTGCGACTTATTAAGTTCAGCCAAACCTAATGCCTGTGCTACCATCTAGGTTGCCTCCTGTGTCCATGTTGTTATTGTCATAGAGAAAAAGCTTCTGTGGCCTTGGCTTTTCTAACCTCTTAGATTAGACTGGAAACTATTTCCAATCAAGCTGCCATAACAACATTCCATAAACAGAGTGACTTATAATCAACAGAACTTTTTATTTCTTACAGTTCTGGAGTCAGGAAGGCAAGGATCAAGGTACAGGCAGATGAGAACTCACTTTGAATGTGATTGTTTACTCTGATCATGTGGTAAAAGATGCAAGGGATCTTTTGGAACTGCCAGACCCACTAATTCTGCTCAGATGGGCTCTGTAACAATTATTATTGTTGTACATAATATTATTCTTGTACATAATATTATGTATTATTGTTGTACATGTAAGCACTAAATTAATTCAGTGCCTGTTTTTCTTTACTGTAGCTAGTTCTTCAATAAAAACCCAGAGAGTTCCCCAGAGAGACTAAGATTTATTTGCAAATTAAAAGCACAATAATTAGGCATTATAATTGTATTCTAATCTTCTAATCTAATCTAGCCACCTCCCAGCCAAAATTCCTGAGATACTTGCATTTTGTATTGTTCTCTCATGATGTCTCTCTGGACCCATTCATCATGGTGAATGACCCCCTCTTGCATGGCTGGCAGAAGTCCTGCACTATTCCCTCTATTGTTATTGGCTTTTCCAGCTTTTATTGACAAGGCAGAGAATAAATGGTGAGCATTGTTTACACAAATTTGAGACAGGAGATTTTTAATCTAAACCTTACAATGTCATGTCTGGACTGAAACCAGATAGTGGTATTGAGAAATCAGCATTTGAATAACACAAGGGTAAACTTTACACAGTTCACAGAAACATTTTGCCTAAGGGGCTCTCTCCTTTACTTTCCAAATGTCCCACCTCCATCAGTTCAGGGATTAGGAATTCAACATTTATACTGAAATTTGGTGGTGGTAGTGGGGGCTCACAAACATTCTAAGCACAACAGAAGAAGCCCAAGTTCTATCACAGGAAACTTGAAGTTATTTACAATGTTTCTGGTTCCAAGTGTCTGTACTTTATTCTCCTCATGTTGGATCTGTAGTGGTCTATGAGAACATTTTTAGGACTACAGAGCTGGCATTTATCAAGGGCATTTATGTGTCTTAGTTAAGGTTTTACTGCTATGAACAGACACTATGGCTAACGTGAGTCTTGTAAGGACAGCATTTAATTGGGGCTGGCTTACAAGTTCAGAGGTTCAGTCCATTATCAACAAGGTGGGAACATGGCAGCGTCCAGGCAAGCATGGTGCAGGAGGAGCTGAAAGTTCTACATCTTCATCTGAAGGCTGCTAGGAGAAGACTGTCTCCCAGGCAGCTAGGGAGAAGGTCTTAAAGCCCATGCCCACAGTGACCACCTACTCCAACAAGACCATACCTCCTAATGGTGCCACTCTCTAGACCAAGCATACACAAACCATCACATGATGTTTGCATCTGAGTTTGTTCTTAGAACCACAGAGGCTTACTGCATTTGTAGGAGCTAGATTTGAGTGTGGAGCCTGAGTTGCTGGCCCCTGTTCCCTTGGGAGGATAGCTGAGCAACAAGCTTTGGGCCTCTCCCCAGACCAATCATCTTAAGGGTTAGGCTGGTGCATGCTGTCTTTGACTCTCCAGAGTCTTTAAATGTACACTAATATTGACAGACCAGCTTTTTCTTCTTGAATGGATTGGATGTCTGTGTTCCCCACTTCCGAAGAAGCATGGCGGTGTTAGGAGGAGATGGGGCATCTGTGTTAGGGTGAGGATGAGCCCCTCAGGATGAGAGCACAGTAGCTTGCTTCCCTCCCTGCTCTCAGTCATGTGAGAATATCGAGATGTAGGCTTTTTGAAGCCCAGGAGAGAACGCTGACCCGTACCCATCAGTGCCGCCACTCTGATTACAGACTTAACCCCTCTGCATCGTTCCATCTGAAAGGTCAAGATTATGGTATTTTGTCCCTGCAACTTAGGCTAAGGCAGTGGTCTCTGGGTTAGAGATTCTGAAAGTATCTCCCTGGCCCGCCAGCATCACCCTGGGAATTTACTATCAATGTAAATTATGGTGTCTCAGCCAGGACATACTGAATTGGAGATTATAGGGAGAGACTCAGCTATTGTAACAGCCCTGAAGGTGATTCTTGTACATGATAACACTTGCTCCCAATCATCTGGTAGTCACTAGCAAGGTGTCATCTCAGGCCTACTTCCATCTGCTGATTTAAAATGTGTACATTCTCAGAGAAGAAGCCATGTTCATGCATGTGAATCTGAGAGAGCTTTAAAGATATTGCACCACACTATTACCTCCAGGTGAGGCAGAAACTTTGATGTCAACTGTGGCTAGACAAAGGTTTAAACGTTTCTCAAGTGATTCAAAAGAGACCCAAGTGTCGGTATGAAGCCTGGTTTTAATAAGTCAGGCATAGAGAAAGGGGTCCATGTCTGGAGATACACCATGACAGTTCTCCCCTTTCCACTTTTCCACCATCCCAAAATATGACCCCAAAAGATTAGGAGGTGAATTATTATCTTTGTATCTATAGAGGAGAGAGAGAGAGAGAGAAAGAGAGAGAGAGAGAGAGAGAGAGAGAGAGAGAGAGAGAGAGAGAAAGAGAAACAACAGTAAGAGCCAGGGAGACCAGTTTGGAAGCATGGCAATTGGAGAGGTAGGAGTCTGTCATCTACCCTCCAGCCGCAGTGCATCATAACAGCTGCCACAGTGCAGATTCTTGGCTTCCACTCTCTCAAGAGCCAATGTCTAAAGACTCGAGAAGGGCCCAGGAATTCCTGGTGTTGAGGTGCCCCAAATGACTCTAATGGTCCAGGCTCTATACTGACACTGCTGGAAGATTATGATCTGGCTGAATCTTAGGATTACCTGGAAAACTAATAAATAATGGTGATGACGATGACTATGATGATGATGACGACGGCGACAGTGCTAAGTTATATGAGAAATGGTTTTCTAGAAGAGAAACAATTACGTGAAGGCAGAAGTCAGTGTCATTAGGATTGGGGCTTGGTTCCTGTGAGCTGCCTGCCATTCATGGCCTTGTTTCTGCAGAGGAGTGCATTGTTTATCACATGGACCCTGCCAGAGTGGGTTTCTCTCAGTTGTTGAGTGTTTTGATCAGGTTAATGACCGTAATTATGGTCGGATTGCAGGAAAATGGACTTGGAAAGTATAGTAAGTGAGGTGACCCAAACTCCGAAAGACAAAGCTATGTTCTCTCTCATAGGAGGCTCCTAGCCTATAACGTGTGTGTGTGTGTGTGTGTGTGTGTGTGTGTGTGTGGTATGTGTGAGTAAATGTAATAATGTAATGAAGTCTAACAAACTAGAAAGGAGACCTGGGGTGGGGGTGGGGAGTAAAAATAATGGAGGAAGAAGGACAGAGGGTCAGCAAAAGGACACAGAGGACATGAGAAAGGAAAGAGACTGGGGTCATGAAGTTACACGGTGGGGACACTACGGGTAACAAGTGTGCAGGAGACATGAGGGAATAGGAGTGTCTGTTAAATATATTTTGTTAAAATGCCATAATGATATTTAATATTTTGTAAACTAATTTAAAACACTAATTAACAAAAGCCCACTGGAGTGCTTTAGCTTTGTGGTGGAGTACGCTTCATTTCAGGTTTTAGCAGTATACCTGGGTGACCGCACTGTCTGCTCTTGAATAAACACTGAGGTTTTTGTAATAACCTGCATTTGTGCAGGTGATGGGGTAGATGCCATGTGCCACTGAAAAGGAAAGAATGCTAACTGTTCAGTAGGGTGGGGTAGGGGAAAATCGTGTTCTCCTTTTCTGTCTGTGAGGCTGGGTCTGGAATTAGGGTAAACGATAATTGGGGCACATGCTTCTAGGATGGAAACAGCCACAGAAAGGCTCAGGAACCTTTTCTCCACAGTGCTTTTGGGGGTGGATTTCCAAGCTCTTTATCCCAGTGGTTCTCAACCTTCCTGATACCACGACCTTTAACATAGTTCCTCATGTCAACGTGACCCCTAAAATTGATTTTCCTTGCTACTTCATAACTGTAGTCCTGCTTCCGCTATGAATTATAATTTAAATATCTATGTTTTCTTACGGCGTTAAGTGACCTCTGTGAAAAAGGTCCATTGGATCCCTAAAGTGGTTGCAACCCACAGATTGAGAACCACTGTTTTGTCCTGTTAACTGAAGCAAGCAGCAGATAATTAAAACATAGAAAAGGGTCCCAGGACATCTTAAAAACTATTCTTTATACTGTCCCACTTACAGTTGGGCTATTTTTCACTGGGTAACCACTTCTGAAGCATCCCAGATCTTCTCCTGCTCCAACAGTAGTAACAACAGTCAGTGTGTGTGTGTGTGTGTGTGTGTGTGTGTGTGTGTGTGTGTGCGCACGCATGCCTTTGGACTCTAGGCTCTGTACTAGTTGCTTAACATTGATGTGGGTTTTGTTTTTATTGAGTTATATCACACGTGGTTAAATGAAGCTGAAACCCTACGTGTGCCTGGCAGAAACTAACTGCTCATTTGTGGAAAGACATTTTGGGAACTAGTGTCTGTAAAAGTAACTTTTAATTGCCAGATAATTGTTGTCTCAGAGGCTTATTGCTGAATACACGCACACCTTTCTAGTTCTTTCTGAACTCTGGCAGGCTGGTTCAACTCAGCTATTCTGGCTCAAACTCTTCTCTAAGAGTTCGACTGAGTCAATCTGGCTTCTCTTGACTTTTCACTGAATGCTCTGCTTGGTCTCAAACTAATTCTGGCAATCTGTTCTAATCTTCTGGCTCCTTCTGTCTTCACCTGCTACCTGTCTTTATAAAACTGTGCTGGTAAAAGTGCCTCTCTCTATACGAGCTGAACTGAACTCCACAGCCTGCACTCTGTGCTGCTCTTAAATTGCCTCTCTGTCCTGTGCTGTTCTTGTAAGAATTAGGTGTATCCTATCTCCTACTCATTCTGTCAAGTCTTTTTCTGATTCAGCACTTTGCCCCTCAATCAGATATCACTTTCAAACATAGCTTCTTCCTTCTACAAACTAACTTCACCTTCATTGTTAGGGTTTAAAGGCATCTACTAAAGGCATGTCTGTATTACAGCCAGATCATACTGTAATCCAGGGCATGTCTGCTTTCCAGCCGGATCACATAGATCTAGAAGGTCTTTGGATGTGATCCCTTGCCAGAGCAGCCATTTTGCTGGGTTAAAATTCCTCTACAAGTAGTCAAACAAGATTTGCAAAAGTAGTTTTTTGTTTGTTTTTAGACCCTGGCTAGCCTCAAACTCAAGCTCCTTCTGCCTCAGCTTCTGTAGTGCTAGGATTACAAATGTGTATCGCCATGCTTGGTAATTTTGACTGCAAATGCTTAGGACATGGCCTACATCCTTGCTTTTGTCATAGCAACAAGAGAAATAACAAAGACAGTGATGGAACTCAGATGAAAACCTGTGATTCTGACCTCAAAGATGTGTCCCTCAGTGATACCAGGATATACGGTCTTATCCTTTGTGGTGGGTTGAATAAAAATGGCCCACTCCCATAGGCTCATAGGGAGTGACACTATTAGAAGGTGTGGCCTTCTTGGAGTAGGTGTAGACTTGTTGGAAGAAGTATGCCACTTGGGGTGAGCTTTGATGTTTCAGAAGCTCAAGCTGGGGCCAGTGTTACTCTTTCTTCCTGCTGCCTGTGGATCCGGATATAGATTTCTTGGCTCCTTTTGCAACATGATGCCTGCCTGCATGCTGCCATGCTTTCCACTATGACAATAGTGGATTAAACTACCCTGAACATATAAAGCAGCCCAGATGAAATGTTTTCCTTTATAAGAGTTGCTGTGGTCATGGTGTCTCTTCACAGTAATAGAAACACTGAAATCTCCTCCAAGCCATGTAGACAGGTAGTGAAGGAGCGTGAAACAGTGTCCTTGGAAGGAGAAGTTGCAAGACTGGGTGAACTGATAGAAAAGAAAGTTACAGATAGTATGGTAAAATTTTCTTTAAACCCTGGGAAGTACAGGGAGTGGATGAACATTATGAGAAGACAGATTTCAACTCAGTCAAAGGGAACATCTTTGATGAATGAGCCCCATTCCAACCAAGGTCAACTGGGAGTGCTTATCCTTGGTTTAGTACTTGTTTGGAACAGGGTTATGGTGGGGAAGTTTTAATCCTTGGATGACCTTGTACTCATTTTGAGAGCCTATGACTGAAGTATTTGTTGTTTGGCAAAACTTTTTCTGGAGAAACTCTACACACATGTCTGTTCATCACAGATAAAGAACACATGATATACCAAAGTAAGATATCACCAAAGTCCAATTTGGTGAACCAGTGAGTTTTATTGTGGTTACTTACTGAAGGATATAGGTGTAGATGAGGAGTAATTTACAGGAGTAGAAATGACTCACAGATAGTGTTATCATTAATGCTTACCTAAGCACAGGTGATAGCTCACAAAAGCTGGGAACCTTGAGCACACTGTACAGCCTGCAGGCAGCTCATCAGGTTAGAGCTCCAAGTGACTCTGGTCTAAACTCCTTCAAGGCAGCTGGCCTAGTCTCAGTCTTCTTTGTATCTTGTCTTATTTGAGAGTCTTCTTTTCTCTTTGGATTGTTTGAGATTTTTTTTTTTTTTTTGCCACTTGCCTTCTTTACTTTGGGAAGGAAGGGCCCAGTCAATCTGTTCAGTTTCAGGGACTTCCTGAAGTTCTTTTGACATGTTAACTTTTTTGTTTAAGGAGCTTCCCTGCAGGATGAAATGTTTGTCTCAAGAGAAACTGAGACACTTTCAAATGGTGGATGGATATATTTATGTATGATGCTGATCTATAGATTGTATAAAATAACACTGGCCATGGCTAGAATTATGAAGTTTTAGAAAACTGTTTTTATACTAGGTCATGTTCAAAACACAGAGATGTGGAGCCTGTTTTGGGGATTCTTGAATTTATTAATCACATCTGCGATTACCCAGGGATCCAGTTCTCTTCTGGAGAATATGGTTGCTTGGGTTTATGATGTGGGAACCCCATTTTGAGACAGCAGAAGTGTTACTGCTGGACCTTAGTATCTGGGCTCACAGGTTCACAGTGGCACCTCTGCATTTAATTTGTTGGAACATTCCCTGCTCAGTTCAGATTCAAGAGTAGGGGCATCTGCTCTGCTTTTTGATGGAGGCCATAGAAGCCACTGACAAGCAGGCATGGGGTTATGGGAGTTTGTCTTTACAGACTAGCAGTTCCCAAAGAACTGCCATGATCTTTCTCTTCTTCTCACTCTTCGGGAGCCTTCTCAAAATGATGTCACCAACAAGTCCTGACAGTAAAGGGAAGAAATAGGAGAGAAAGGGGGTGCCAGAAATTCATGATCTGTGGGGGCTTTTGGGTAGCTTACCAAATAACCAGTTTGACGGATGGTTGTGAGGCCCATGATTAATAAGCTCTCGTGGCCTTATTAAATCTTCACTTACAGAATCGTTGTACAGAATTTCCTTGTTTTCTTTCTCGTAATTACATCCTCCAGTTATGCACTGGGGACAGCTTAGCAGTTTCACATTGTAAGAAAACAAACAAGATTACTGTAAAACCGAGCCAGTTAAGGCTTATTTTCAGTGGTAATGAGTTACCTAGATTAAAAGTTTAACAACTCCCTCGACTGTTCATTTTCTTGGAAAACATAAAAATATGAATAATTTGGGAATAGTAAGACTATCATTGAGCTCACTGTAAGCCTTTGTTTGAAAAGCCTGGGATGATGAGTTAGGACTGTAATTTATTTGGGGGCTGGTCACTTCCAGTTGGAAAGTAGTTGTTGTTGGTATTAGCTCTTAATAATGATCAGATTTCTATTTGCATCCTGATTATATGTTATATGATGTTTTAGCTTGACTGCCTAGCTAGGAAGCCCTGTGGATCTCTGTTCCTTCAACCCTGGGGTTTAGTACCTGCCTCCACTTGAGGATTTTATGTGAGTGCTGGGGGGACCAAAACTCAAGTCCTCATGCTTGCAACAACCTGGTCTTTACCCACGGAACCATCTCCCCAGACCTCCAAACAATGTAAACACACACGGAATGTCAGGCCCATACATGGATGAAAGAACATTTGATTTATTTATATTTTTTGATGCTTAGAATGGAATCTAGGTCTTTGCATACAAGAAACACTCATTCTACTACTGAGCTGTGCTCTCAGCCCTAAAAGGAACATCTAAACTCTTGTATTTATTAGGATAATTTCTCTATTTATAAAACTGTCAGAGACAAGAAAACCCATTATAAAATTTACTTTTATGGATTATTGTTTTGAAAGGAGGGCCCTACATAGTCTTTTTAGCTGTGCCCTCTCAGGCCTGGGAGTCTACAGTTTTATTTTAATTTTATTTTCTGAAAATGGTTAGGTTACATTTCACAGCACAGGGTCAGTAGCCAGAGGATTAACTGCTTGCAAACAGGTCTCTGGCCTTGCGGTTCCCTTCCATTTGGAGGAGTGACCTCGGATTTCACACGAGGTGTCAACTGTTGGCCTGACTAGTGTGAGTGTAGTGGTCACAGTCCTTGGGGCTGTGTTCATGGCCTGCCCAGGGTTTGTGTTTGCTAATGATACTTGGGCATCAGTGACCTTTGGAAGCACTTTTATTTTAGTGAGGAAAAGCCTTGGCATAGCATGGATGGCATTTCTTCCAGAGTGTTTTGTCCAAAGTCATATAATACGGCTATTAATTTACAATCAGAAATGCTGTCAGAATAACTCAAGCGGTGGTTTAGAAAGGTTCTGTCGTAACCAGTTTTCTTCGTTCATTTGTGAAGATCAGTTTGGAGCTGTCTCAAGTCTGAGGAGGATTATACAGTGGGATTTCTTTTCTTTCTTTTTCTTTTTATTTATTTTTTATCTCCGTGCAGCCTGCTGGCATTTTATGGAGGACAGCTTTACTCTGAATGATTAAGTGCGGGAAAGGAAGAAACAACAGTAGTGTTTGATTCAATGAGGCAGGCTGGTTTAGGTTAGTGTAAAATTCCAGTGATTGAAATAAAAGTCTGTCTGAGAAGTGTGGCCCGTGTCTCTCTCTAGAGCTCCCTCCCAGGCTGTGCTAGAGTGTGAGTAGGACCAACTGGGGATGGGGCATAACAACTGACACCTGTCTGCTGCAGCCCTGAGACTGGGATTATCCTAAGTGCTTTGCATACATGAATGATCTACATAGAAGCCCTCACTTTATACTTCCCATTTTGTAGATTGAAGAACTGAGGTACAAAGATGATAGAGACCCTCAGGCCACATTCTCCAGTCTGTTGGCCATCTGGCTTCTGTGGGATATGGCTTTTAACCACCCTGACCTTTCCTAATCAAAATAAGTTATATTTTATTTTTTACTTTAATTTCTCTTACTTTATCTCCAACCAAATTTGAGAGATTTGATTCTCAAGTTGATAGCTACTTCAGTCTTATAAAACTAATTTTGATTGCTCTAATTAAAAAAAAAATTAAAAGTCTTGTCTTGTTTAATGATTTTGGTTGATGAAAGTAAAAGAAGTCAGCTTTTCAAGGCCAGTGAATGACTCAGAGGCATTTTTCACTAAACCGGATGATCTGAATTTGATCTCCAGGGCCTTCAGGGTTGAAGGAGAGAATATGTTCTCAACAAATTGTCCTCTGAAATCCACACGTGCTGTGTCATGCTTATGTATGCATGTGCATATGTGCATGCACACACACAGACACGTTCAAATTCATGCTACATAAATAAATAAAATAAAATAAAAAGAAGCCTGCTTTTTGAATAAGTTATACCTGCAGATAGCAATACTAGACTTACTAACCAATCATAGTAGGTAAAGAGTTGCTCTGAGTGATAAAATAATATGCCTCAATATAGCAGGGTCATTTAAAGTCTAGTGTAAGGCACCCTATCTCCTACATTGTTTATATTATATAACTTATGGTCTTTAAAACTTGAAGTGGGTTTAAACCTGCCTTGTAAGTGAGTTAGCGTTTCCTTTTGAAAACGGAATGTTGATTTCTCACTGCACTGCAACAGTACTAACAAGCCATATGAAAATCTGCAACGTGTAACATAACTCAAACAAAAGTTAATAAACCATATAACCTTGCTGTCATAGGTGATCATTCACGTTAAACTTTGAGTATATTTGCTTTCCATCTGTATGCATGTGCTCATTCTCCATTAGTGGCTTTGAGTTTCTCCTAGGAGCAGGTGCTGTTCCCAGCACAAGGGCAAAGGCAACCTCTTGTCTCTCACTCCCTGGGGAGCTTCATCGAAGTGGCAGAAAGAAACAGTGACTGGGTAAAAATGTGCACCTTCCAGGGGAGCCCAGTCACACAAGCCACATGGGAGGATCTACCAAGGGATGTCAAAGGTGCAGGTGCAGCCCAGTGCAAGGACACTGCAGCAGAGGCAAGCTCAGGGCAAGCTCAGGGCAAGCTCACAGCCTGGGGACTGGCAAGGAGGCTGATGTGCTAGCAGACTCGGGGAGAAGTGGACCAAGCTGACATGCTGTGGTTACATTTCACAAGAGGGTTTGGAGCGGAGAATGTCATCTGTTTTTAGTTTAATGTGCTCCCTCTGGCTGTCCTTGAGAACAATGGTCAGATTCAAATTATATTTAAAGAAGAGCCTACAAGATTAGAGATGGGTTTGATGTGTGCTGTGAGAAAAAGAGAAGCCAAATATGATATTTGACTATTATGAATATTATATAATATTTGATATTATATGTTAAAATACTACTTCCATTATATATTGAAATCCTAACCCCCAGTAGCTCGGAGATTGTTGTCTGTAGACCTAGGGTCAGTGCAGGTGTAATTAGTTAAGATAGAGTCATGTTATCCTGCACACCAATGAGTGTTGTTGGTGGGGCTGATCCAGTGTGACTAAGTCCTTAAAGCAGTGGTTGTCAACCTTTGTAATGTTCTAATGCTTTGACCCTTTCATATAGTCTTGATGGAAATTAAAGACATGGGGCTAAGTGAGATCACCAGGGAAGATGTTTATGGAGCAAGGCAGCCTGGGAAATTGTAACACTTAGAGGTTGGGGAGAGAGAGAGAGAGAGAGAGAGAGAGAGAGAGAGAGAGAGAGCGAGAGAGCAGAAGAGATTGGGAAAGGTTCAGTGGGACTGTGGGAAGAAAGGTGTCAGCTGTGGCATCTCATTAGTAACAGGAGGGATTGATGAGTATGAAGGACAGATCCATTATGGCCAGCACTGCTGATGCCAAGAAGAGAGGGGACTAAAAGTCCCCACCTGATTGATTTGGCAGCCTGAATGCACTGACTACTCAGACAAGCTCAGATTCAGGGAGGTGGTGGTACAAGCTTGATCGGCAGGGGGTCAACAAAAGGGAGGAACTTCAAAATAAAGTTGGCGTTCCACCAAAAGTGCTGTTTCATGTCACTGGAAATTCTTAAACATTGATTTTAATGACTGTATCACATTCCAGGATTCTTATCTGTTCTCTGTTTATTCTATGAGTAGAGTGCTTGCAACTTTTACTGCCATGTTGATTGCAAAACTGTAGTGGGCGTATTTGAACATCGTAAGATTTCCTACATTAGGAATGATACCATTCAGTAGGATGTTTGTTTTAGGGTTTAATCCTAAAACTGTATCCATGAGTATTTCTCACTAGACATTTCTCTTTTATATGTTATGTAATTGACCAGAACACACTGGATAGTGTTAAGTTAACATGGTGATACTGTATCTTGTAGGTTGAATTTTTTCTCCCCAGACTCTCATGTTAAAGTCTATATTAGTCTTTCTTATTGCCATAACAAAATGCCAGAGAGTTGGTAGAATATAAAGAAGAGTTTATTTAGTTCATAATTTTAGAAGCCAGAGGTCCAGGGTTGGGTGGTCCCATTTGTTCCTCTTCTGTGAAGACCTCTTGTTGGGAACACGTATGAGAAGGATCGCAAACTCAGACAAAAAGACAGAGGGTCAGGAGGAGCTCATCAACCTACTCTGTGGGAACTAACTTCATCTCTTCTCAGGGCAGTGCCCCCAGTGGCTTAATACCTCCCACCCATCCGCTACTTCCTGAAAATTCTACTACTTCTGGACATCTCCACACTGAGGACCAGGCTTCAAACTGGAACCATTGGAGGATGCACTGATATCCAAATCAGGACCCCAGAAAAGGCTAGATTTGGAGCATGGTCTTTAAAGAGGTCCTTAGTTAAGGAGAGGTCAATAGGACGGACCTTGATCCAATGCTAATGGTGTCTTTCTAAGAGGAAATTTAGACAGAGATGCCAAGGAGAGGTCACATGACAGCACAGGGAGAAGATGGCTGCCTACAAGCCGAGGACTGAGGCCAGAAGAGACCAGCTTTGATGCTGTCATGCTCTGTCATTTCTCTCCTTGTGTATTAAGTTCATGGTCTCAGAGGCATCTTCCCTGACTCCATGAATCCCTTGGAGATCCATCCACATTGCACACTATTCTCTTTGATTGTCATAGTTGTCATTACCTCTTGTTGATTGCCCAGAATGGGCTGGGTGTGTTTCCCAGTTTCTGGTTTTGTCTCTGGGGTGTATGACAGTGTCTAGTACAACAGAATGCCAAGTTCTTGCCCGGTGGTTTATTGAAGGGACAGGCGAAACCTTGCCTACAGGCACAGAGCTGAGGGAGCAGGCCCATCAGATTCAAATCTGTGCTCATCATCAACGGAAGCACCCAGCATCTTCCTTTTCACTAGTACAAGTGACAAGTGAGAGAGTACAATGGACAAGTCACAGTTTTAGATTTTTGGTCATTGGCTCTCTCCCTCTAAGAAGTCTTTGTATCTTTTATGATGATCTTCTTTAAATGTTAATTTAATTAAAGTGCATGTGTGTATGTGTGTGTGTGCGTGCAAGCATGCGTGTGTATGTGTGCACTCATATAGTATGAACATGGAGGCCATAGGAGGACATTGGGTGTCTTGCTCTACCACTCTGCCCTACTCCCATGAGACAGGGTTTCTCACTGGACCTGAGGGTAGGTTTGTGGCCAACAAGAGCCCCCACTATTCTAGTGTTTGCCCCTCACCTTGCTCTGGGATTACTAGCCAGTGGAGCCACAGTCAGATTTTTATGTGGGTAGCAGTGACTTGACCCAGGATGCTTTGCTGCACAGTAAGCACTCTTTCCCACAGAGCCATGTCTCTGGCCAGCCCCCACTGTTATTTCAATATGAATAACTCACAGATATTAATCCATTGCCCAGCTAAGGGCCTCTCATATATATGGCTTTGGTTATGCCATGTGTGTGCTGTGTACCGGTGGAAGCCGGAGAGGGTGTTGGGTCCGCTGGAGCTGGAATGACAGGCAGTTGTGAGCTGCCTTATGTGGGTGTTGGGAGCCAAATTTGGGTCCCCTGCCAGAGCAGCAAGCCCTCTTAACCACTTAATTTCCAGCTCCATGTACTGATTAAAAAATCTGTGGGTATTCCATATTATACTTTGATTTTTCTGCAAAATAATTCTCCATCTTTTTACCCAAAGTTTGTGGCTAAAAGCTAGAATGTAAGAGGAGCTCAATGTTCAGACCATGAATGCAGACAATGTGATGATATTAAAACAAACTTAAAGATTGTTTAACCATTTTGCCTTCTCATTAGACATCATCTAAAATGATTTCTGTGCACGTCCTAGTTAAAGTCTGTAAGCTTCAAATTCGCCTGGTGTGCACATTTACCAGCTACCTACGGGCATTTACTACCATGAAAGCACAAAGTGAATTTATTCAATTAATATTAAAAGGAAAAAACCTTAGATGGGTTTAATCTTTGTTTCATTGATCTAAGAATGCTCATAAATCAGGCAGTGCCCAGAGCTGGCACATTGAGAACTCCGGCCTTCAATGTGGGCAGGCGACATTTCTGGACAGTACAGTTGAATTGGTTTTAGCTTGGCACTGTACCTTACTTGAATCAGACACCTGTGACTGATGCTCAGCCCTTTGTTGGCTAGTTGATGTCCAGGTAGAGTAATCCTGATGGAAATTGCTTGTACTTGGATTTTTTCGCCTGGATTTTGCTGTAGCTGCATATGCAGAATGAAGCATCCTCTGGGTTGGACTCAAGTCTGAGTATGGAATTTACTTGTCTCGTGTATGCATTATATACATTGCCTGAAAGTTGTACTGTATGCTATTTTTCATATATCCCTGTTTGATCCAGCATATGTAGTGTTTTCTTTGTGGTATCATGTCAGTGTTTTAACAGTTTGGGATTTTAGAGCCTCTGTTTTTGGACTGCTCATCTGTACGAAGAATGCTCATCAAGTGAGGGAGGACTCAGAGAGACCCTCTGGCCGATGAGTTTAACTCGGGGGTCTTTGAGAAGTGGCCGAGTCAGTAGTGAAATCCCACTATCCTAACTCACACTGGGATCTTTCAACACTTTACAAATTTGCATCACTGTGTAGTTCTGATTTTCAGTGGCTCTATGCTCACCATATTTGGCCACCCTTTTATAATTCCTTTGAAGTTTTGGTTGGTGTAAATAACCCCACTGAGGTTGCCGGAACATATGTTTGGGCATAGTAATTTTTCTCTTACATTGTTGGGGTACATGCCTAGAAATTAGGGTGTGAAATCCTTGAAACATACTGCTAAGCTGCTTTCTAAATGCCTCTGTCTGGATGGGAGAGATGGCTCATCAGTAAAGTGCCCTGCAAGGTAAGCACGAGGAACTAAGTTTTGATTCCCAGTATCCTTGGAAAAAGCTGGGCACAGTGGTCTGGGTCTGTAATCCCAGTGCTGGGTATGGAATGCGGATGACCCAGAAGCCAGACACCTGGAACTCATTGGCTTGCCAGCCTAGCCTAGTGGGTGAGCTCCAGGGTCAGTGAAAGAACTTGTCTCAAAAATAGAGAAGAGTGATCAAGGAAGATGCCCGGGGTTGACAC
This sequence comes from Rhynchomys soricoides, assembly GCA_019843965.1. Lineage (NCBI taxonomy): Eukaryota > Metazoa > Chordata > Mammalia > Rodentia > Muridae > Rhynchomys > Rhynchomys soricoides. The sequence goes on along the minus strand of JADRCH010000014.1, from coordinate 17,892,082 downwards.
TCATGCATGCACACATGCTCACATGTACACATGCAAATATCCATCCAAACACAGGCTTCCGTCCACAAACGTGCACATTACCAAGCAGGACTAGTATCCCTTACAAGCGCACCCCTTACTGATGTTTTACATGTGTGCCTGAAACCTCAGTAGCTACACTATTCCTCCCTGCTTTATTTGAACTTCATTGGCTGACAGCATTGATTTGGACGGTACCCATAGGTTTGCTTGCTACTGTGTTTTCCTCTTTTGTTTTTGTCCTTCCTTCCTTCCTACCTTCTTTCCTTCCTTCCTTCCTTCCTTCCTTCCTTCCTTCCTTTCTTCCTCCCTCTCTCCCTTCCTTCCGACAAAGCTGTAGTAGACCAGGTTGGCCTCAAATGCACACAGATTCACCTGCCTTGAAGAGAACCTGTAGTCCAGCTGTGAGGGCATTGGCCTCATGGGGACTGCTGGTGACATGAACTCCTTAAGGAGGCTGAACTCAAAGATCCACTGCCTCTGCATCCTCCCAGGGCTGGGATTAAAGGCCTCTTCCACCAAGCATGGGTCTGGTCTGTCTTTCTCTCTCTCTCTCTCTCTCTCTCTCTCTCTCTCTCTCTCTTTCTTAGAAGTGATTTTGGTCTAACTTTGTTAAAAATAATATTTACTATTATTTTTCTAATAGTATTTTTGTTTTTTTTATTCTGGTTTATCTCCCCCTTTTGATAGTTTTAATAGCAAGAGTTTATACAGTCTAAACTAGAGACTTCAAGTTTTCCCCCTTCTCACTGAGCACCTGTAGCTTCAAAACAGACTCTGTGAAACAGCAACAATAAGACCAGAAATGGCCCAGAGAAGTGCATTGCTTTTCATTATGCAACGAGATCTAATTTTCTGTGGGTGATATTTACAGTTATTGGTGGCATCAGAAGGGATAAGTTCATCCCAGCTAACTACCCATTTTAAATTAACTCACATGGGAATCTACGTTCTTGCTGAGCTCAGGGTAGAGAATCTGAAGTGGTTCACAGCACTGGGAGACTCCTGAGTGACACGAAGACCTCAAGCCCCAGAATGAGGTCCTGCACGGCTCTGCTTTGGAGACCTGTGATTCTACATGTGGGCCTTGGAGACCTGCGTTCCTGGCAACTCACTCAACCACCTACTTGATGAAGTTGTTGCTTTGCAGGGCAAACCGTGTGGATGGGTATTTGGTGTCAAAAAAGGCTGTGAGATGTGACAGTCTGATTCAGAGAGAGGTGGGGATGATTCCCATAGACATAGTATTGACACAATGTGTGACATATATACACACAACCTCACGTATTTCAAATGGGTTTTCACATTGATGAAAATTCTATAAGGTTGACTCAGTGCTTGATGAAATGTGGTCCATCTTTCTAGAAGATTCAGTTATGCGGAATTCATTATTGCAGAAGACTGTCTACATCAGTCATTGGGAGGTTGTGATGTTAATATTTTTCTCTTTAGGGATTGAGGAGGAGACTGACCCAGGGCTGTTTACAAGGAAATCACAAATTATTTATTTGGGTTTGGCCCAGGAGGAGTTAGCTCAGTCTTCAACTTGTGACCTCACCATATGATTCTTGTGATCTGATATTCCTTTGTGTTGAATAACTTCAAAGGGCAGCTGAGCAGAGCCCTGAAGCCACACAGGGAGCAACTTCTCACCTGCTGTCTTAGATCACCGAAGACACAGCTCAGCTCACATTTCCACCCGGGACACATGCGGCAGACATGCTGCAACTTGTTTGGGGAGAAATGCAAGGGGCAGGGAGTCATGGTGAGCCGTGTGGGCCGGGGCAGGCTTTAAATATAACTAAGGGCTATGCTTTTAGAAGAAAAGCAAAGGAGGCGGGGCTTCAGGGCATGGGTCACTTCCTAAAAATAAAGTCATTGAACTTTGAGAGAACTTCAGGATTAGCTTTGTCAACTCCAGAGTAGCTACCAGTGGAGAGAAATTTGAAACTGTTTACCATTTGGGCCCAAAATGGAGCATTGATCCAGTTATGATGGGTTCAAATGACAAATGTGTTTTTGCAAGGCCAGCCTGGGTTGTGAGGATAGAGGAACTTTTGCAGCCCACCCTGCTCGCCCAGATCTTGGCACTGGTGGTATTCTGCAAGCCCCAAGTTTGTTTTGTTTTGGTGGCAATTTCTGCCAGCTGCGACAGACCCTACTCTATTATCATGCCTTCATTTTGCTCCCAGTTGCCTTTTGTCTGATAATTAAAACATCGAATTTTTTTGAAAAGTAGAAAAATGCAAAAGGCTTAACAGCAAACATCTACACATCTATTACCCATAGTCAATATATGTCTCCTTGTTCCATTTGATTATGTCTATGTGTGTATGTGTATAGGTATATTCACTCGAGTACAGGATTCTTAGAGGCCAGAAGAGGGGTCAGACCCCTAGAACTAAAGTTACATGTGGTTGTGAGCTACCTGACATAGGTGCTAGGGACTGAACTCAGGTCCTCTGTAAGAATGGGGTGCTCTTTAAACCCCTGGGCCATCACTCCAACCCTGTGTATTTCTTTTTTAAAGAAAATAATTTGAGACAGGTAGGATACACATCTGTAATGATAATACACATCTGTAATGATGATCTGTAATGATGATGCACATCTATAATGATGATACACATCTGTATTGATGATTCACATCTGCAATGATGATGCACATCTATAATGATGATGCACATCTGTAATGATGATACACATCTGTAGTATCAGCACTCATAAAATTAAAGCTGGAGAATTAAATCAAATTCTTGTCAAGTTGAGCTATATTGTAAGACCCTATCTCAAAAACAAAAACAAAGTAACAAACTGCAAACCCCAAACAAAAGTATAAGAAGAAATTCCCATAAAGAGAAGTATATTTCCCCTTGGTATTACTTCTCTTCTCCCCAGAGAGGATAACGTCATACACTTTGCATGATACTAACAGGCATGCCAAACCTTTTGACACTGAAATATGACATCATCATCCACAAAGTTTATACTTTGGAATTACAAAAATAAACAATTGTAAAATAATCTTAGAATGCTTTAAGTAAGTTCAAAATTTTGTGTTGGACTGCATGTTGGTTGCCTATGGCCCATGGGCTGCCGGTTGGACACAAGTCTGGCATGTTTATATTTATCCATAAATGCACAAGGTATTATTTTAAAGATTAATTGAAAAGAATCACGTAATAAAAGCAATATTATAAGTAGCTTCCTGGGGCCGAGGATGGGTCAGTGAGTAGGAATGCTTTCTTGACAGATGTGAAGACCTCAGTCTAAATTCTCAGCCTCCATGTACTAACCAGGCATGGCCTCGTGTCCCTACAACTGCAGAGTTGAGAACTGGAAACGAGCAGATCCCAGGAGCTTGTTGGCCAGCAGCCTAGTGAGCTTGAGTTCAGTGAGAGACCCTGCCTCAAAGGAATAAGGCAGGGAGAGTCGTAGGGACTCTCACGTAGCTCCCGCTGACCCTCCTTATCCCTTATAATAGTTTGTAGATTTTCCAGTAATTTGTATACATAAAGCTAGAGAAATTCCAAATGACAATCAATTTGTTTCTTGTTTTCTGGCATACTACATGAGACCTTTTCCTGTTTTTTTTTCTTTGTCATGTTGCCTGGGCCCTGTTAGAGGTAATTATGAGCCTTTAGGCTTGTTTCCAGCATTGAGGGGAATGCTTCTGCAGTGGGCTTGTAATATTTGCTAGGGATCTTGGTATGTTGTTTGTGGGATTTGCTGTAGATACTGCTTAGCAGAATAAGGAAATCCCTGTGTATTCAAACTTGGCAAGCAGTGTTTATTTGTTGTTATGATTGAGTCATGGCTTTTACTGGAAGCTTTTCTGCATTCCTTGAGTTAAATTCTTGTTCTTTTTATTATTTTTTTTTAATGTGGGGAATTACATTCTGTGATCTGCTAACAGTAGGGCCATCCTCAGGTTTCTAGATCTAATTTCACTTGCTTTTCTGCTTCTGAAAGATTGGCATATTTGGTCTATCAACAATTCATTTAGATATTTTGTGTCTGTGTTTAATTGGTATGTGTTTTCATTTCCCTGTGGCCACTCTTGTCTACTTTCATGTTGTGATACTGATTATTCCTCTACTTCCCAGGGTTTTACTCTGTAGTTCAGGCTAGCCCGAAACTAGCTATGCAGCCCAGGCTTTCCTGGAACTTGTCACAATCCTCTTGTCTCACCTTCTACTGACCTTTTTAAAGGAGTTCGATTCTGGATTTTGATTTCATGTCCTGATTCCAGCATCTCAGAAGTGGATCTGCATCCTAGAGGAGATCTGGGGTTTGCTGCTTCCAGGACCTGATGTGGCAATTCTCTGACCTCAGCCTCTATCAGGTGACTGATGGAGATCCATTTGCAGGTGATGTTGTGTCTCTGTGAAGGTCCCTCTTCTCCATTCTTTGGTCAGCTGATCCACTTCCTGAGGTGAGCTCTGCCCATCTGCATGGCAGAGTTATCTGCTCTATGGTTCTTCTTCCCACTAAGTGTTCCTAAAGTGCTGCCTACAGGTCTCTGACAGTGGCATGCACCTTTTCTGCTCCTCTCCTCTCAGGAATCAGTCCCGTGTTCTCGCTTGCCCAGGATGGCACTGCAGAGGGCCTATATCTTACATCCAGCCTTCTAAGGCTTGTCATTCCTCCATGGAAGGTCTCATTCTGTATCCTGGGCTCACCTACTTTTTAATGTCTTGAGTGCTGGGAGTAAGGCATGCATCACCATGCCTGCTTGGGCAACTTTACAAACTTTTTCTCCTTTTTCTGGAATAGAAGCAAACACTATGCTTGAATTTTGAGCAGCCATTCTTTTTTTTTTTTTTTTTTTTAAAATAGGATTGTTGTACTTTATCCACCACTAGGCTTTCCCTTCTGTTTCTAGTTCACTCCAGCAAACCTTAAATCTCTTAGAAGCACTTTATCTTTTTTCTCCCTACTGCATCTGCATTTCTTAGCCGGACTCTTTAAGGTGCTTTGTGGTAGAACTTCATGACTTGACCCAGCTCTTCCAGCTCAGTGCAAGGTTCTTTCACTTGGTCCCCCACGACTTTGTTTCTACATCACTCATTGCTCTACATCACTGTTCTGCAAGGTACAATGGGTAGCTATCATAGGCCTTGGGGACTTGCAGAGTACTTTTGAATATTAATTTTTGATGGAACAGCATCTGCTTTGAAGGAATGGAGACTATTTAATTGAGAGCCTTGCAAACCAAGTCCAGAGGTGGAGACATTACGAAATGCAGTCAATGCAATGGAATTGGAGTTATCTTTTCTCCAGAGATATCCTTTTGTCTCAGCCTGAGGTAAAGGCTTCACCCCTGGGATCCACATGGAGGAAGGACAGAACTGACTCAAGAAGTTGTCTTGTGACTTCCACACATGTGCTGTAGTGTCTGCACATGGACACTCAAGCACATAGATGAATAAATAAATAAATAATAAAAGCAAGAAAAAAGAGAAAGAAACCACTTCTTTGACATTATAGTGGTCCACATAATTCAACACCATGGCTGTAAGAAAAGGGTAATATAAAACAAGCACTTTGATTACAGAAAAGAATTCAATAATATAAAAGCAGTTATGGTATAAAAATAAGGAGCTTTCAATGTGAGGATGAGAACTCCTGGGTGGGGTAGATGACTTAGTGGGTAAAGTGCTCATTGTGCTGAGGTCAGGTCCCTGGTACCTATGTAAAAGTTGGGTGCAGTGCTTGTTTGTAACCCTGTACTTCAGGGAAAGGCAGATCCCTGGGGCTTGCTGCTTAGCCAGTCTGGTGGAAACAGTGAGCTGCAGGTTCAGTGAGAGGCTTCATCTCAAAGATAAGGTGGGGAGTGGCAGAGAAAGATACATGACATCAACCTCTGGCTTCCACACATACATGTAGAGATGAGCACACTGGGACACGCAGGGACCACAGACACATGTATCTCACACAGAGACTTACATAGAGGGTACATAGGAATCCTCAAAACCTTGCTGTTGGCAAAGAATTTCTAATACATGATGCTGAACTCAGTCATCTTAGTCACAATATGCTAGGCCCCAGGTTCAGTCCTCAGTAACCCAGGAGTGTTTTTGCTCATTATAGAGTATTGTCTTCTAAACAAAACATGCTTGTTTCCAAGAGACACCCTGATCTGGTTTGTTGATGTTCTCTCATGGAAGATGAGATAAAGAGGGTCACTGGATCCTCACCTGAGGGTCCAGTCACTCCTCTTATCTATTTACATGCAGTTCTGCCCTGATTGCATGCAGTCTTGGCATCTGTGGAGGTTCTAGAGTATATAGACTGAGTGAAATTAATGAAGAAGCCATCATCCATGCAGGGTGAAGACTTTCTGATAGGGCCATCTTGAGTTATCCGTGGTCCTGTGAACATCTCCTCAAACATGCTCTAAGTAAATCCAGTAAACGCACTGGTTTCTTAGTGTGAACCTCTGTGCAATCGTCCTTTTGTTTGCTGTTTGGACCATATTAGGAGTGAGTAGACATGGGTGGTTTACATTACCTCAGGGAAGGCTCTCTTACAACATGGTTGCTTCTGTTCTGGGCACCAGACTTTGACAACCACTGAAGTATGAGTAGCAATGTGCATGTCGTCCAAATAGTATGGGAAACAAATGCATGTGATTGGAGAGCATAGACTTGTCGCATGAGGGGCTAGGGTCTTGTTTTGATCGTTAGGGGTGTCTGTTCCTGCTGCCCTGGTTCAAGACAACCTCTGGAGCATGCTCCAAGGAGCTCTTGCTACAGCCTTGGCAAGGCAACTGAAGTATCTTCTTCAAAAATTTATAGCAAAGGGGCAGTTTTGGCGACATTTATTCTACCTGGAATATTCTTTTTCTTCCAGTAGGAATTATGTTTTAAACTTTAGTGTTTTCTTTATATGTGTAGTGTGTGTGTGTGTGTGTGTGTGTGTATGTATGCATGTAGTGTGCGTGCGTGTGTGTGTATGTATGCATGTAGTGTGTGTGTGTGAGTGTGTGTGTGTGTGTGTGTGTATGTATGTATGTAAATGTATTCGAGGCTGGAAGTCCAAGTTGAATGTTTTCCTTTGTTGCACCTCACCTTATTGTTTTGAGACAGTCTTCCACGAAATCGGGAGCCACCAGTTTGGCAAGACTAGCTGGCAAGTAAGACCCAGGGAATGCTCCTGTTTCTGCTGAACCAATACTGAGATTATAACACCACGCCTGGTATTTTCATATGGGTACTAAGGATCTGAACTGAGGTCTTTACACTTGCATAGAAGGTACTTTAGCAACTAAACCATCCCCAAAGCCTCAAGTTTTAATTAGCATTTTTTAAAATTGCCTTCTTCCTGTATTCCTATTACATATAAAATTTGAAAGAAGAAACAAATCACTTCTCTGTTATATTCCACTTACGTTTTCCCATGGCCCAGTAAGTGGCATGTTGGGTGATTTCAATATGGGTACTTTCCCTGAGTACCAGCTCCTGCAAGCTATGTCATGCAGCCTGCCTGAGAGATTAGTAGCTATTTGCAGGACACCTTGGGAGGAAAGAGGAGCGGAAATCAGTCTCATCTTAGACTGAAATATGCTCCTAATTGAAAGCATGAAGAGAATGCACATATGAAAGTGATCTCTGTCAAGCACCAGGTGAAAAGCCTAGCCCAGGACTCGCTCTTGGCTGCTTCTGTACACTTGGGTGGAGCCCATTCAGCCCTGTGACATTCCCTAAATAAAAGTGGCTGGGCAAGCACTTAGAGCCCAGTATGTCAGATTCAGCTACAAAGTTTGCTTAGTCAGGAAGTTATTGACGAACTGGCATCCTTAACTCAAGAAGTGCATAGCTTTTAGATTTGAACTCTAGAAGCCTAATACAGGAATAACTCTTAGGGACCATTTTAGAACTAGAAGTCACTGCACTCATGGTGTTCTGAAATAGAGGTACCTGGCCACGGTTAACTGGTGTAAGTCATGTCATCTACACAGTTGGTTCCATCTATAATTTATTTTCCCCCACTGGGTTGAAAACTGGTGCCTGGTATTATGATACTCCAAGGCCATTTCTTATTTTTTTTATGCCTGATAGGAATCATAGCAAGACATGAAAAGTATCTTTTCCTAAGGACAGCTAGTAGATTTCATGGCTGTTAGATGTTGGACCTCGGTTCTTCATCACCAAGTCTCCTACTGTTCATGTGGGCTGGCTAGTTTTATGTCAACTTGACACAAACTAGAGTCATCTGAGAGAAAGGAACCTCAACTGAGAAAATATGTCCATAAGATTGGGCTGTAAGGCATTTTCTTAACAACTAATTGATGGGGAAAGGCCCAGCCCATTGTGGATGGTACCATCCTTAGGCTGGTGGTCCTAGGTTCTATAAGAAAACAGGTTGAGGGAGCCAGTAAGCAGCATCCCTCCATGGCCTTTGTATCAGCTCCTGCATCCAGGTTCCTATCCTTGCCTGAGTTCCTGTCCTGACTTCCTTCAGTGATGACCAGTGATATGGAAGTATAAACCAAGTAAACCCTTTCCTCCACAACTTGCTTTTGGTCATGGTGCTTCATTGCATCAATAGAAATCCTAACTAAGATATAGTCTTTCATCTCTTTTAGGATTGTTTAGTGAACTAAATTGATTCAGCACTGACTTGGGTAGGAAGTTTGGTACTGCCATCTCAGGGTGAAGATCTTAAGTCTAAAGCTGACTATCAACAAAAGGGGCAGCAGTAAAATAATTGCAATGAATGCAGAAGGGTCTAGCCTCAGCTTGCCAGTTACCTGTGGCATTACATAATGAAGTTCAAGTCAGTGACCTCAAAGCTCCTGGAGAACATTACCTGTGTTCAGAGCCACTAACCCTGACCATGACTCAGCTAGCTTTATAACTCTGCCTGGCCACATGTCTGGTGTCTAGTGATCCAGAGCTCAGACATCCGAGCAGACAGGAGAGGAAGAACTTGTTCCTTGTTGGGTGTTTCTCATTATGAGGTTAGGGGTGGCATAGCGCTCATTGGAGGTTCTAATAGATTAGCAGGTGGATAGATAGTCCACAACCTTATTGGCATTGTTCTTCTATGTAAAAACAGTGAGTTGGACCAAATATTAAACAACTCTGAAAAGCTCTGAGAGCCTGTGAGTGTGTATCTCAGAGTTAGGGACTCTTTTTGGTCAAGTCCTAGCAAAAGTATTTAAACATAAAATTTGAAAACTTTTAAGGGCCAGGGTAGATATCTCAGTGGGTAAAGCGTTTTCTGTGCAAGCATGAAGACCTGAGTTTGGATCTCCAGCTTCTACACAGTAATCCAGATACGGTCTTGAACTCCTGCAATGCCATCCCCATCTCTAGCGCAGAAGGATGGAGTCAGAATTCCTTGGAGTTTTCAGGCACCACCCTAGTAGAAATGACAACTTCTAGGCTCAGTGCAGATATTGGCCTCAAAAAGTCAGGTGAAAAGCAATTGAGAAAGATATTCGAATGTAACCTTCTGTTCTCCATAGGCATATGTGCTTACACACACACACACACACACACACACACACACACACACACACACACTTCAATTCAAGCCACAGAGTGTAACTTTAAGAACAGTCACAGGATATGTCTTAGGGTTTCCATTGCTGTGAACAGACACCATGACCGTGGCAACTCTTAATAAAGGAAAACATTTAATTGGGTCTGGCTTAAAGTTAAGAGGTTTAGTTCATTGTCATCATGGAGGGACACATGGTGGCTTGCAGGCAGACATGGTGCTGGAGAGGAAGCTGAGATTTCTGCATCTGGATCAGCAGGCAGCAGGGAGACAGAGAGAGAGAGAGAGAGACAGACACTGGGTCTGGCTTAAAACATCTGAAACCTCCAAGCCAGTGACACACTTCCTCCAAAGAGGCCAGATACCCTAATAGTGCCACTTCCTATGGACTTATTGAAGCCATTTTTATTCAAAGTACCACAGGATCCTTTCTTTCTTTCTTCTTTATTTCTTTTTTTGGGTTTTCGAGACAGGGTTTCTCTGTATAGCCCTGACTGTCCTGGAACTCACTCTGTAGACCAGGCTGGCCTCGACTCAGAAATTCACCTGCTTCTGCCTCCCAAGCGCTGGGATTAAAGGCATGCATAAGGTTATATTTCTATATTTATAAATATATTTCTATATTTATCTTATTAAACCTGTGGTGTATTTTGGGAAGGCAGTTATAATACAGTGTTTAGCATGCTGCCTTTGGTACCGGCTTGCTTGTATCCAGACCCTAACTTCTATTTCCTAACAATTGTCTGAGAATTTGTTTCTTTATCCATAAAAAGGGGATAATAACATATTTACTGAAAACACTTCCCAGGGATTATTTGTTATATATATATATATATATATATATATATATATATATATATATGACAAATATATATATATATGAAAAATACCTGTCACATAGGTGGCCGCTAACAGGGATCAGCTGTCACTACCACCACCATCACTGCCATCGTCATGATTTTATTGGGGAAACATCTAGCTGCATTGCTAACCCTTTGGAAGAACTAGTAAACTCTACTGTGCTTTCCTTCAAAACCATGTCTTCTGTTGTCTTCTGCAGCAAGCTGTATCCCACCATGCCAGAACGGAGGGATGTGTCTACGGCCTCAGCTCTGTGTGTGTAAGCCAGGGACGAAGGGCAAAGCCTGCGAGATCACAGCTGCCCAGGACACCATGTCACCAGTCTTTGGAGGGCAGAATCCTGGGTCCTCGTGGGTTCCTCCCGAGCAATCGTCAAAGCATACTTCAACCAAGAAGGCAGACACCTTACCACGGGTCAGTCCAGTGGCCCAGATGACCTTGACCCTCAAGCCGAAGCCTTCAATGGGACTCTCCCAGCAGATACAGTCTCAGTGAGTGCTTTCAACTTACTTCTGATCTAGATGCACATTCGCCACTCCCCGTAACACATTTGCAGAGATCTCTTGCACAATAGTACCCTTCTTCCTTCTCAAGAGTCTCCGTGTCAGACTCATGTATCAAGTGTCTTAAAGATATGTATTTGATGAATGACTTTACCCTAAGTGTAACCATAGTGGGGTTAGGATAATAGTGATCAGGGTTGGAAGAGAATACTAAACATAGTTATCTGGTTGTGGAGTTGTAAATTTAAGAATTCTTTTTTTGGCACATCAGTTTAGAGTGCTGGCTGCTCTTCCAGAGGACTCATGGCTGTCAATTCCCTGCGCCCACATGTTCACTCACAGCTGTCTACTAACTGTAGTTCCAGGGAATTTGATGCCTTCTTCTGACCTCTGCAGGTACTAGGCCTGCAACTGTTAGATTGGCACATGTGCTTGCAAAATCCCCATCACAGATAAAATAAAATAATTTAAAAATGGAAACTAAAGGAATTCTTTTGGGGGATATGGGTGATTTAGAGTTTGAAACAATCGTTAAAAACAAGAGAGAAATGCTCTTGTTTGTAAGGATAACAGAAGATGCAGGGCTGTGGCTTTGCGTAGGAGAGCGAGGAGGCAATCCTCAGTCTCAGCAGCAGGTTAAATGTATCCACTCTGTGCACCACGCGATGTCTGCCTCCCACTTGCCATGCAGGCCCATTTTTGGTGAATGAGGTTGCTTTCTATTTATGGGAACTTTTTTTCCTTCTTGCTGTCAGGGAGCACTGAACACAATAAGAACTCAGGGATAAGAAAAATTGTCCCTGACCCCCTGTAAACTTCCATGACAAGCAGTCCACAGAGGGGCCCTTGTCTAACTGTCTCCTCTTAATGAACAACTACACATGGATAATCAGATGCTGAAGTTACTACAGTGACCGCTTGGCATTTGTGTAGGAATGTCAAATACAGGAAGCCCCCAACTTAAAAAGGGACTTGACCTGGGTTCATTTGTAAGTCACTTGCTAGGAATTTGGAAGGCATTTCCCCAGTGGAGACAGCACTTCCACATGGTGATTAGCGTTCACTGAGCCCACAGAGTCATTTGTTAGCAGGCCTACCCATCCTCGTTCATAGGCCTCTAGGACTTGACCACCTACTGGTTCTGCAGACCTGCTTTCTCAGCTCTCGCAAAGATCTCTTTTAAGTTTCTCATTTCTCCTCCTCTGTTTCTTCTTGTAATATAAAACTTTAGTTTTGTCCCAGGCTAGGTGGAAACACATTTCATATCTCTAAGTGACATGTAACACCTCCTCAAAGCTTCCTGTGTGCCAGGTACTAGTTTCAAACGACTCACCATTTTATAACTCAGAATGCGTCTGTAATGTAGGTGCTAAATAATAGAAACTAACCCCATTTTTACAGAGGAGAAAAGTCAGCGTTGGAGTGGTTGACTCTGTAAGTGCTTCTGTTAGGACGTATGCGGAGGGCGTGTCTCAGCGTCCATCCTTATGGAAGGGCTTCGTAAACATTTCCTGGGATGGGGGAGAGAGTGAATATTTTCTGCTCTGTAGGACAGATGCTTTCTGTGGTTGGATGGGCCACTGCAACCCCAAAGCATGGATGACAGGTGGCATTCCCAAATCCCTTCAGTTATGGAATTGACATTTGGATTATAAGTTCCAAAATAAAATTCTTTAGATATTTTTCTTAATCATACTTATCAATTGTGTGCTTGTGTGCGTGTGTGCATGTGATATGTTTATGTGTGCATGTATATGCACCCGTAGAGACCATTGGTCAATACCAGGTGTCTTTCTCTACAACCAACTCCCTGCCTCCAAAACCCTGTCTCAGACCAGGCTGGCCTTGAATTCACAGATATCCGCTTCATTTAGCTTCCCCTGTGCTGGGATTAAAGGCATGTACCACTATACCCAGCCATGTGTGAATGTATGTATGTATGTATGTATGCATGCATGCACATATGCATGCATATATGTATATTTTGTCTCCCTGACTCAGCTCTGGGATTATGAGTGTGCTGCCATATCTGGTTTTGATGTGGATACTGGGGATTGAACTCAGCATTTTTTCTTTGTCTGTTTTATTTTTCTAAAAAATGTTTGCATTTTTAATTATTTTAGAATTCCATTTAAATACATGGTGAAATATGATCATGCCCATCTCCCATTTTCCCATGGACCCCTTCTCCCCCAAGATGTCTCCCTCCCAATTGTATCCCGTCCTCTGCCTTCCTCTTCCTCCCTTTCCTCTCCTTCTTTCTTTTCAAATAAATGTACAAAGTCCAATTAGTGTTGCTCACCTACGCAGAGGTAGAGAGCCATCCACTGGAGCACAGGTGGCCTACCAGTGGTCTCCCATACAGAGAATGGTTCTCAACTGCCAGGGGCTCCTTGGTAAGGGGTGGGGCCTTGAGATCTCCTCTCCAGCCTATGCTGGAAAGTTTGCTGATTTGTTCTTGTGCAGGCAGCCATAGTTGTGTGCACCAGCCCCATCACGTCTGGAAGACTATACAGCGCTCCTTCCCATTCTCCGGGTCTTCCAGTATTTCTACCTGCTCTTCTTCTGTGCCCCTTGAACCTTAGTAGCAAGTGGAAACATTAAAAAAATGTCTTGTTTACAGATGAGCACTCCCAGTCACCTATTCTTGTCTCTCTGTCCAGTTAGGAATCTTTGCATTGACTACTGACTACTGGAATAAGAAGGTGCCCTGGGCCAGGCTGAGAGCATCCCAGGTCTATAAAAGCCTAGGAGGCAATTTCACAGCCATTTCAAACGTGTAACTTGTTATCCTTTAAAAATATTGTTTATTTATTTAATTGAATATTTTATTTATTAACATTTCAAATATTATCCCCTTTCCAGGTTTCCCCTCTGCAAAACCCCTATCCCATCCCCCCTACCCTGTTTCTATGAGGGTACTCCCCCACCCACCTACCCACTCCCGCCACACCGCCCTAGCATTCCTCTACACTGGGGCATCAAGCCTTCACAGGACCAAGGGCCTCCCCTCCATTGATGCCAGATAAGGCCCCTTCATCTACTTCAGTCCTTCCCCTAACTCCTCCATTGGGGTCCCTGTGTTCAGTCTGATGGTTGGCTGTGAGCATCTGCATCTGTATTGGTCAGGCTCTGGCAGAGCCTCTCAGGAGACAGCTGTATCAGGCTCCTATCAGCAAGCACTTCTTGGCATCCACAATAGTGTCTGCATGTGGGATGGATGCCCAGGTGGGGCAGTCTCTGGATGGCCTTTCCTTCAGCCTCTGCTCCACTCTTTGTCCCTGTATTTCCTTTAGACAGGAGCAATTTTGGGTTAAAATTTTGGAGATGGGTGGGTGGCCTCATCCCTCAATGGGGGTCCATGCCTAACCTCTGGATATGGTCTAAAAGGTTCTCCCTCCCCTTCGTGGGGTATTTCAGCTAATGTCATCACCATGGGGTCCTGGGGTCTCTTGCTTTCCTGGCATCTGGGACTTTCTGGTTGCTATCCCCAGTTCCCCATAACTTGTAAAGAAACCAGGCTGTGATATGGATGAGCTTGCTCACCTCTTTCTCCTGAGGTTAATAGTGACCCTGGGGATGGTTTATATCATACTCAGAAATCTCCCTGCTAGCTTTGCTCTCATCTCAAGAACAAAAAAATAATTCTGCCTTGAATTTTGCTTTGGCGATCAGGAGTCAGATTACAGTGTGTTGTTACGACTTTTTTCCAGCTCTATTCCTCATGCAAGTTACAAGAAATGTAATTCAACTTGACTATTACCAGCTACCATTTGACTCTGACTCTCAGACCATGGGTGGTTTGTTTGCAAAAACCATTTGCCAGATAAAGCTAAAGGAGTAACTTTTGAAAACATTCTTCTTTAGAATGGGCATTGTAATTTAGACAAGAGTGTTATGAGGGAGAAGGGATCGCTTCAGCTCCACCTGGGATTTGGCTTCTGCAAAAGCAGAGTTGTCAGGTAAGCAGCTCTGGATTCTGCAGCTGCTGGGTCCCAGTCGGAGCTGCCTCTTGATCGGTTATGGACTTGTGAGGGAGATGGTTAGTTTACTCTGGGCCAAATATTCATGACCATGACCTGTGAACACAGATTTAGGTTACTCCAAATTTGATTGATTTCTTTTTTTATAGTAACAAAATCAAGAAGGTTGTGTATGAAGACATTTTAAAATACAGGGGTGTAAACATCAGGTGGGTGGTTATAGCAAAGTGGGCGAATTCTCTGCTATAGCCTTGGATGCTGCCTATCAGTGATACTCTTTCTATTGGAACAGTGAAGGAATTATCTAATCCTTACATACAATATTAGACAATAAATAGCTAGTAAGAAGTTGAAATGGCTCAAGATAATTGGCTGTGGACCTGCAACATTCCAACTTCTTATATCAAGGACATTCTAATTAATAAACCTTTGTAAGCACAACTCCTCTCAGAAACTTTCCTTGACATGGGTAAGGGGAAGAGACAGCCCAGGATGCTGTCAATGGTGATATTTGCATCTTAAAACTTTTGTATCTGAGCTGGGTAATCTAAGCACTCAGGAGGTAGAGGCAGGTAGATCACTGTGAATTTGAGGCTAGCCTGGTCTACAGAGTGAGTTCCAGGACAGCCAGAGGTATATAGTGAGATCCTGTCTGAAATAAAACAAAACAAAACAAAACAAAAGCCACAAACCAACAAAAAACAAAGGGAAAACCAAACCAAACCAAAATCCTTTTGTCTCTTGTCCCTTCATGGGGGTTAAAATATAGAGAAGTGGAGGTTCAAAGAGAGCTTTCTAGAGAAAACAATTTTGTCAAGCAGCCTTGACTTTGGAAGGCAGAGCTGGAGAAGGGCTCTCTTAGAGGGTGCTGTGATAGGAAGCCAACCATGGTCTGCCCGAGATCTTGAAGTGTGAAGTAAACCTCACCTATAACGAGGACCTCAGGAAGTGCGTAGTTGGCCGTTGATCAGCTTAGGGGTGATGGTTTCTACTTCAGACCCTGTTTAACTCAGCTGCTGCGGAGTCCACTCACAGGCTCGGTTCACGAATGTCTCCTTGCTCCTTTTTGAATATCATTTCTTTTTGGATGTCTTAAAGTCTTTTAAAATATATACTTATTTTTATTTTATGCGTTTGGGCTTTGTCTGTATGGGTTTGTGCACCACACGCGTGCAGTGTATGCAGAGAACTGAAGAGAATGTTAGGTCACCTAGAGTTACAGACAGCTGCTGTGTGGGCTCTGGGAACAGAACCCAGTCTTCTGGAAGAGCAGTCCTCTGGAAGAGCAGCAATGCTCCTAACCACTGAGCCATCTCTCCAGTCCCTAAGGTCTTGTTTTTCACAGGAGAAGTAGGAGATTAAGAACCCTTAAAATGCTCTACTATAGACATAAAGTTGTGTAAGACGCCGAAAAGAAACCCTTTGTAGCCACTATCTGAAGTGTTTATTAAGTCTTGATCATGAGTTCAAGCAGTTTTCATTTAGTTCATCTGTATAGGAAGACTTTACCCTCGTGGCAAGGGTGGTACCCGAACAGATGTACTCTTTTTGGGAGCTCACAGTCTGCAGAAGGCAGAGGACTGATAAACAGTGCTGCAAAATATCCGTTGGCTGTGGTTAGTGCTACTGAGAAAATAGAATTGCAGATGGTGTCCCTGGAAATCTGGGAGGGCTAGAGGTGCGTGGGAGTGGTTGAGCCTCAGGGGTGCTGGTTAAACAAAGGCCTGTGGGAAGAGAGGGCAGGAGCCTTGTAAATATTAATACAAGGGGTTGGGCAGAGGCTTTGAGGCTGGAGTGTGCCTGGAGAGGTTGAAGAACAGCTTAGTTTGATAAAACTGTTTTCTTGTAATGACACAGATTGGGGGAGGGGAAAGGGGGGCTGTGGGAGCAGGTGCTTTGTTAGATTAGATTAGGCAGGTGGCTGTTGTACAGCTTGGTTTTACCTTTGGCTGAGTTGGTTTTAGGGAATTTGACATTGAATCGGATACCCACCAAGCTCCTTAGAGACTTGAAGGAAGAAGCAGTTGTTCCCAGATGTTGGCATGTTGCGAAGGTAGAATCCTGGAGTGCTCTCTGGAGAAGGCAGTCTGTGAACTTGAGAAGGCAGCAAACTTGGGCATGCAGAACTGAGAAGGGTGTTTCCGGAGAGGCAATGGTTCGAGAGCCAGGTGTGTTAGTTATCTTTTGTAACTCAGTAGCCTGAGTCCACAACCATAGCTTGATGGGCAGTGTTTGTGTCAGGAATTCTGTAGGCCTACAGCTGTGAGCTCTGGCTAGGTCTCTCCTGATGTGTCAGACAAGCAGTGAGTAGAAGTGGCCAACGGCTGAAGGCTTGGCTGATACTGAGGTGTGCTGCCAGGAGGATTCAATGCCAAGGTTGCTGATAGGAAGCCTCCACTCCAACACTGGACCTCCATAGAGCTACCCAGTGTCCTCCAACATGGCTGCTGCAGACTTTTGAGTGACCGCAGACATGGAGTAGAGGGAAAGCAAGAGTACCTTTGCAGTCAGTAGTGTTTAATGCGACAAACTCTGCTTAGAAGTGGGTCATTAAGTTCACGTTCACAAGCAGTAGAAGGGAGCACTGTTGAGAGAGGGAGCACTGCTAAAATTAGGGAGTACTGCTGAAAGCGAGGAAGACGAGAGACTTGGGCATCTATTTAAAAGTGACATGGTTGGCGCTAGCTGTCAGCTGAGCAAAGTGTAGAATTACTTGGGAAACAGGCCTGGGGCATGTCTGTGGATTATCTTGAGTTCCTGATAGAGGTGGGAAGACCCACCCTCCGTGGGTGGTACTGATCTCTGGCTGGGATCCTGATCTTATACAGAATGGGACCTGAGAACTAGCATGTGTTTATTACTCTCTGGTCCCGATGGTAGATGTGTTGTGAACAGCTACTTGGAGCTCCTGCCTTCTCACTTCCCTGCCATGATGAACTTACCAAAACAACTCCCTTAAGTTGCTTTGCTTGGAGAATTTTAACACAGCAACAATAAAAGAGGCCACAGTAAGGATATGATTTGATACGAGTGGAGATTAGTGGCAGTAGAGGCATAAAAGGTTTGGTGGAAACCAGATTATTGAGTGACATTTCAATAAAACAGTGCCTGTCAATTAGAGAAACAAACACATAAAAAAAAAACCCACAAAAAAAGGAAAAGGGAGAGAAATTATAAAATTAAGAGACTCATTAGCCATTCACAACAACTGGATTACACTTCTGTCGTGATTCAAACACACTGCAAATAAATGAACAAAGACAGGCGATGGGGTAACCAGGAAAATGTTAATGCTGGTGAGACATCTAGGCGGGTAGCTTTGGGTCCAGGGGTTCTGATTATGGCACCGAGGGAGATCAGAGCAAAGCGTCATCTGGGAAGGTATGTGGTGTCTGAAATCTGAACCACAGAATCCAGTGGGTGGAGGTATGGTAGCTCAAGATCAGCTATGGGTGATAATTTTTGACGCTGGACGATGTGTTCCATGAAGGTTTCTTGCAAAAGTCTCTTTATATTTTGGAAATTTTTTCCCCCAAAATACCAAAAACCATGAAAGTTTCAAGTAAGAGAATGTCCCAGTTTTCCTTGTTGTCTGGAAGCTGCATTCGCCTGGGCATCTGCAGTACGTTAGAACCAGAGGTGACTGCAGTGGGTTTTCTCTCAGGTGTGACAGTCATGGCAATCAGAGGAAGGATGGGAACCCAGTCATTATTACTTGGGCACCTGGCCGAACTTGCAAAGACAATCAGGTGTGGCCCCTACTTGGGACATGTGAGAAAGACAAGTCCTAGTGAGTTTTCAAGATTGCCTTGGTTTGGTACTTAGTTTGCAAAGGAGGGTACGTGATGGAGCTTTGGGGTGAAACAGTTGAGATCACACTATGAACCCTACTAATGACTCAGACAAGAGGGGAGTGGAGAACAAGGCTGGTTATTTGGTATAGAAAGACTGTCCAGTGCATTCTGGAAAAGCCACTGCCATGGTTTGGAGCTCCAGTCTCCATTTTTTGTGAGGTTTATTGCTGTGGTGTTGCTATTTCTGGTCTTTTGTGCCACATCATAGCCTCTGCATGAGCTGAAGAAATGGCCAGAAAATACTTCATTTTACTATATCTGTAGTCTCTTCAGATTCCTTCAAGTAAGATTCATTCCAGCACAGATTCCTGTGCGTGCGTGCGTGCGTGCGTGCGCGTGCGTGCGTGCGTATGTAGACAGGGAACTCAATAAGTAGTCTAGGTTGGCTGGTCACTGTACCCCAGTAATCCTCTGTTTCTGCCTCCTCAGGGCTGGGATTAAAGGAGGGTTACCATACCCAGGTTCCTCCTCCTTTCTTCCTCTTCCTCTTCTTCTTCTTCCTTCTCCTCCTCCTCCTCGTTGTTGTTGTTGTTATTATTATTATTACTAGATGTGGGGTCTGAGAGGATCAAGTTCAGGTTCTTGTGCTTGCAAGCCTAGCACTTTCTCAGCTGACCTATCCCCCACCCCACCCAACTTTCTTTAAATAGTCATCTACTTCAGAATTCTTCAGTATAACTGAGCTGTCACACTTGTATCCTGCAGATGTTATTCAGATGTAAACTGTCAGGGCGACCCCAGAACAGCCACTCTTGGATTGTAGGTCCATGCCAGGCTCTGTCTTCGACTCTTGTGTGAACAGGTGGTAATGTGCATGAGCTATGGCTGTAGTAGTAATTCACGGAATTGAACCAGCCAAAATGGCTCAGCTTTCCCCAGCTTTGTTCTATCTCTCATTAGTCATAGATGTACTTGATGTTTTCCAAATAAGTTCATTTACAACTCCCCGTGCCACTAAAACGGCTTGCTGGGCTTTTGTAGAATGTCCCCTCTTTAATCCTGTTACTCATGATGGGTGATACAGTCAATGACCATGGGAGCCTGACCCAGAGCTCAAAGGGACATTGTTTATTTGCTAGGTCGGTTAGCTGTTTGGGAAATGTTGGTACAATGAGCACC
This sequence comes from Rhynchomys soricoides, assembly GCA_019843965.1. NCBI lineage: Eukaryota > Metazoa > Chordata > Mammalia > Rodentia > Muridae > Rhynchomys > Rhynchomys soricoides. The sequence continues at coordinate 17,872,234 of JADRCH010000014.1, read as the reverse complement.
ACTTTGCCAAGCGCAGAGCTGTTATCTCTGCTGTGTGAGGAGGAAGCCCTTGTGGAGGAGACAATGTGCCCAGTCCCCCTGTATGAGCCTGGGCAGGAAGTCTGGTTTCACTCAGGATATGGATGTCAAATCTATCTGGAGAACTCACATGCAGCCCAGTCTTTTTATTTTCTGGGGTAATGCTTGGTGGTTTTCTTAGTCTCTTGGTATCCTGCTGTAACAAAGGAGGGTGCTTAGCTGGTCTAGAAAAACTAGTTTTTCTCGTTAAAGACACTGATAATTCTCATTCCGGTCACCTTCCTCTCTTGGGTGTGAAGAAGGCAAAAGAAGCGAATTTGAACGTGTTCTTTTAAAAACCAGGACTGGCTTGAAATGTGTTCTATATTTACCAAGTGAGTTTATAGCATGCCAGATAGTTTCTAAATATAGAGGAGGTCTTTTAAAAGTCCACACAGAGGGGACGCCTTCTACTTTTAAAGTTCTTGAGAAATGACCACTTGACATTTATCTCTTGGTTTAGATGAGAGAAAGGCTGATGCAGAGCTCCAGCTCTGTCAGGTTCCTGCCTTCCTGGGAACAATCTTCAAAATAGACCTGCGCCTTGTTACCAATGGCGATGGGTACCTTAGAGTTCTCCGCCCTCAACAATGACAGCGGCAGAGTGTTTACTCTCTTTATTTGAACTTTTCCTCACCTTCCTTTTGTTGTTGTTGTTGTTGCCCAAAATGAGAAAGCTCATTTTAAAGCTCTATCAAGAGCTGAAGCCTTAGAGAGAGATTCCTCTTATTTTGCAGTGTGAATAGTTGCGACTGGAACCTTGATAGAACTTATTAAAAGAGCTAACCGGTTTTCAGTACATGAATTGCTACTATCACAAAATGATCTCCAAGACTTGGTGGACCCTGCTATGACTTGACCCCTCCCAGGGGTGAGGCCTCCCTGCTCTTCTGTTCTGAGCTTCCCTGTGTTTACCTTGTTACTTTGCCTCGCAGGTTCTTTTCTCTGACCACAGAGGTTCACAGAGGGGCTTCGACAGAGATGTGTGTAACATTAGAAAACATTTTCTGAAAACCTACACGAGGCAGTGCACAGCTATAATCCCAGGGCTAAAAGGTGGAGACAGGTGGATCCCTTGGGCTTGTTGGCCAGCCAGGTTAGCCAGTCAATGAGCTTCAGGTTTAGTGAGAAACACCATTACAACCAACCAACCAACCAACCAACCAACCAACCAACCAACCAACAAATGGCAGAGACTGGAGAGATGGCTTAGCAGTTAAGAGCACTCAGTACTCTTGGAGAGGACCCAGATTTAGTTTCCAGTACTAACATGGCTGCTCACAACTGTAACTCCATTCCAGGAGTTCCTACGCCCTCTTTTGGCCTCCGTGAGTACTGCACTGTATGGCTCCCAGCTGTATTTGCAGGCAAACCCCAGACATTATTAAAGGAAAAAAAAAGGCCGGGCAGTGGTGGCGCATTCGAGGCCAGCCTGGTCTACAGAGTGAGTTCCAGGACAGCCAGGACCATACAGAGAAACCCTGTCTCAAAAAAATCTTTTAAGAAGAATAATGTGGATGTTATAGAGAAAGACAATGGCGTCGATCTTTGGTCTCAGCATGCGCACATGCAGAAGTGGTAAAAGCCTTTAACGTTTTTTTCTCTTTTTGCCTGGAGGAAGAAAGGTATTGGTGTCAGCCGTATCCCCCTGGGATTGTACTGCTTGTCTTTGTAAAGTCCCCGACACTTTAGTGCTGACTTGGCATTTCCTTATTGTACTTCACCTGCCTGACAAGTCTGGGAGGCAGATGCAGGCTTTGCTGTCTGCTTGATGATGTGGAAGAAGAGTCAAGACGTTACAAAAGGTGGAGAACTCCATCCGAGGACGGTGACACTCATTTCAAGGGACCTTTGGAATAAGAACTAAAACTTTGAACCAGTGATTGGTTTTTATCAATACATATGTCTTTCCACCTTTCAAGTTTGAAGTTAGATAAGCGAAGGAGAAAGTGACAACATACTGATGTGCCATCCATGTTAAAGAACAGGACATTCCAGCACAGCCCACGGTTCCTAGGCCTTCCTCTGTCCTAAAGGGACTTCTCACACACAAAGCTATCTGTGTCTGTGTGCCCATCTTTCAATTGTCTGCAAGTTACACTGTGTTTCCCACTCAGTGTTATGCCTGGGGTCTATCTGAATAGTTGTGTAGCTGTGGTTGGTTTATCTAGACTGCCAATGATTGTTTCACCATGCTTGTATACCACATTTCTTTTTAATTTATTATAGTCTTGGTGGAGGTTTTGAGGTTTTTGCTCTTTTTAGAAATATTTAGTTGTACTGCAGAACATATTGACAAAAATTGTACATATACAGTGTTCACTGCGATGCTTTGATGTGCTCACATTATAAAATGATTACTGCAAACAGATAAATTTACATGTCCATCCCACAAGGTCCCATTTCTGTCCATGATAAGAATATTTAAGATCCACCTTTTTAGTACACTTCCAGTGTACAGTATGGTATGAACAGCTGTCACCTAGCTGCTACAAAGCTACACTCCTGCTTTGGTTTTTGTTTTTTCTTTCATTTTAAATTGTTATTATTATTACTTATTCACTTCGCATCCTGATCACTGCCCCACTTCAGTCACTCCCTCCCGCAATCCTTGCCCCATCTCCCTCCCCTTCTCCTCTGAGTGGGTGGAGGCGCTCCCTGGGTATACCCCCAACCCTGGCACATCAAGTCTCTGTGAGACAGGCACGACTTCTCCTACTGAGGCCACACAAGGCAGCCTAGTACCCTTTCTGTTTTGAATAGCTGAAATTGTAATGTCTTTTGTCCAGTGTTGGTTTTTATAAGGACTGTTATTTAGGTGTTACACGAGGACTGCAGAAGGTGGCCTTTTGATTTCTATAGGGACATAGAAATGTAGGATATCGGGGGTGGAGGACTCCAGACTCCATGAAACTAACCTAAAGTTGGATTATATTGTTAGTTGTGTACAAAGGTATTTTGTTTGAGCAAAACAGGTCTGTGGGGGAAATGCTGAGGTAATTTTTTTCTTTTTTTCCTCTTCTGGTGTGTTGTGTATATGACTGTGTGTATACACCAGTGTGCTTGCCTGTGGAGACCAGAGAGGGATGCTGGGTGACCTGCTCTACCACTCTCTGCCTTATTCTGAGTCAGGGTCTCTAAAGCCTAGAGAGGCTGGCAGCTACCATGCCCCAGTCAGAGATCCTCCTGTCTCTGCCCTCCTTCTGCTGTGGTGGTTATAGGCACATATGTGGTCATGCCTGATCCCCCTCCTCTGCTTTAAATGTGGGTGCTGGGATTGAACTCAGGTCTGCATGCTTATGCTGTAAGCATTCCCACCCATTGAGCCATCTTTCCAGTCCTCTGAGGAACTGGAATAAAAGAACTCTTGAGGTAGACCTTGAAGGAAGGGTAAGCCATTAAGTGGAGATGGGGGGAGATGACCCCATGTTTTTTGAGACCCCTGCACACTGCTAGGCCCCATGAAAAAAGAGTGACCTCAAGTAGTTTGATAAAGAACCAACAGTTGCCTTGGCTTACATTCTGGTCAATTATGTCCAAAGATTTGTGATAGAAACTCAAAAGTCTTCAGCTAAAAAAGGCAAGTGCTAGTTTGGGTACTGTCTGTTCCCCAGTTTAATTGCCCCATAATTGCACAGTAGTATGACGCTGTGTGATGGTAAGAGCTGGTGTTTACTGAGAGCCTGTTCTGTGCCAAGCATTGCTCGCATTGCTTTGGGGAATGATATTATTTAATCTTTTCAAAAGAATGTGAGATAGATACAGTTTGTCTTAGTCTGTTTTACGCTGCTATAGCAAAATACTTAAAGCTGAATAAGTCATCGAGAGAAGTGGTTTGTTTATAGCCCTGGAGGATGACAGCCCAAGACTGAGTAACCACGTAGGTATGGAGGGAAGAGAAGGAAAGGAGAGAGAGGAGGAGAGGAAAGTGATCATATGAAGAAGCAAGCGAGTGAGCCAGGGTTGATTTTTAATGGCCCTTTTTGGGTAGTGAATCTACTTTCTTGAGACCAAATATAGACTTGATAGAATGAGTCCAATCTCTTAAGAAAAACATCAGTCCACTCCCAGAGCAGGTTCTTCAGGACTCCAAATGGCTGGACTAGAGCATTGCATCAGGTACTTACAGCTCAGCACACAGCAGTCCCTTTCAAACTGTGGTACTATTGTTCCCACCTTACATGATGCAGCAGCTCAGGTGATGGGTGGTAGGGAATTTGTCTGAAGGTATTCACCTATTTTCATATGTGGCCTCCAGACTCACTCTGTGAATGTAGCCTTTAAGCTGTGGAGGTTTTAAAAATTCTCTGTCATTGTTGTAATGTGTCCTTTAACACATTTATCTCATTGTTCTGAGGTCGGAAGCCCGGATGGGTTCCAGTGAGCTACAAGGAGATGCCGTTGGCACTGCATCCCTTCTGGTTTTGTAGAAGAAGAGATATCCGTTTGCTCTTCAGCTTCTAGATGCTGCTGCACTCTTTGTCTTGTGGTCCCTTCATTTTCAAAGCCAGCAGTGTTGAGCGGAGCCTTTCTTGTGTTGGCAACTTTCTTGTGGTGGTAGTAGCCATTCTCTCCCCCTCCCCTTCCTCTTCTTCTCCTCTTCCTCCTCCCCACCTCCTCTCCTCCTCTTCCTTCTCTTCTCCTTCTCTGCCTCTTCCCCTCTACCTCTCCTTCTTCCTCTATCTTTTCCTCTTTTCTCACTCTCTCCTTCCTTCCTTCCTTTCCCCCAGTCTTGCTAAATAGCGGAGATTGTCCTTAAACCCACAGTCCTCCTACCTCAGCTACTATGCTCTGGGATTGCTCCTCTTTTAAGGGCACTTATTATTATGTTGCACCTGTCTGATACGGATCTCAAGACCAGCTGATTGGTTAATCGTATCCACAATTTTAATTCCCCTTTGCTGTGCAACATCAACACAGGTTCTGGACAGTAGAGTAAGGAGACTTTTGGGTTGGGGAAGATGGTATTTTTCTTCTCGCCACAGTATTTCACCACGGAGTGAGGCTTGCTCTGGCAGTCTTCCTTCCTGCCACAAATGAGCTCTAATCACAAGGTTAGTGAATAACCACCCTAGTACCTTCCCACCAGAAGCTAAGCCAACCTTTATGTCTTTAGTAAAAATTCGATTTAAATATTTCGTATAGGTTGAAGTTTTAAGGATGTAATTCCTTCACAGTGTCCTTTGAAGTCTTTGTGTAAGCATAGCCAGACACTTGCCAAGGAGGAAGAATGGGAATCTAGGAGACCAAGGGGCTAGAGACACACATCCATAATCTTTAGGCTGTGACTACATGATTGGCAACAACGTCACAATGGTGTTGAGCTTGATGTTGGTATTCATCAAATCTGTTGAGTTTGTCGTTGGTATAGGTCAAATTGGAGTTAAATTCTCCTTTCCCTTTGAATGTGCTTTGCTAACAATAGCTACTGCCATGAATTCGAAGTGTCTGTGAACTTATACTAATCCCTGCTCCCTTCTTTCTCCTGCCATAAGAGTTTGAAAAATATGTAGACTAATATTTAAGACTAAAATTCCACAGCCATAGTCAGCCTCAGAATTGCCTAAAATAAAGACTCTAAAGGGAGGGTATCCTGTGAAATGGGTATGGGGCACAGTTCAAATCCTGTAAAATATGCAGCAAGTTGGATTTCAAATGAAGCTCACCAACATGTATGGTGGAATGTGTGTTTTACCCACTTATCTTTCTCTGAAAGGTATTAGAGTTGATCTAGCCGAGACACCAGGTCTCATGGTCTTAGAGCTAAGAACTTCTAAGTGGAAGGAATGTCTAGGTGAGCTTTATGGAGAAGAGAAACCTTAGATTCTCTAATCTAGGTAAAAAAAAAACCCTCCTTTTGTTATTCAGGCTTGCCTTTTTTGGAGAAGATGTTTGTGTGTGGAAGTGTGATAGCAAGAGCAGCCAGAAAGCCCAGGTGGAATTAGATAGTGGATAGAATGCTTTATTTTTTGCTTATGGATAGCGTGATGGAAATTTGGGGGAATGCTTTCTTGGTGGCCAGATGATACAGGGATAATCAGGATCTCCTCCTGGGGTTAACAGTATTATTAATAAAATAATTTAAGACTGAACTCAAATGCAAGTTCAAGACCATTTTTATTTGAATTAAAGACACCCTAGAGTAGGCAGGCTGTAAACTTCAGCAGCTGCCTAGAGGAAGACAGTTGGGGGGGGGCATATTGTCTGAGCCACTGGCATGGTGGCCCACTGCATGACAGTAGGCAGCCAAATGGTGGGAGGAGGGGCAGCTCAAAGCAAGAGGAAAGGTGTATTTCTGTTCCTGCTACACTCCAAAGATAAAGTTGGAAAACAGAGGGAAAAATGGTTACATCTTTTGAAGTTCAGTCATAAGGTCAATCAGTCAGAACCTCATGGAGGTGTGCAGAAACTATGCTGGGGACAAGAATTCTGAGAAGGCAAGTAGAGTATTTAATTAAAGGAATAATTAACCTATTTCTCTCTTTAATTGTGGCTTAAGGTGAACTTGCCTTCTTAGGAGTGGTCTTTGGCCAGGAGATTGACCTTGCTCAACTGGAGTGTTAGGTCTCTACTCAAGCTGGAAATTCTGTTCTCTTGACCAGTTGTTAATGACCAAACTTTTCCCTGGGGATATTCAACACTCATGTCTACTTACCTCACGTAGGGATCCCATGACCAGAGTATGGATACCACCAAAGCTCAACTTGGTAACCTGGATATTAATTTTTGTATTCTAATTCTGCCCTCCTGGGAGGGGCTTCAGAGAAGGAGTGAGTTACACCTGTGACTTGTGAACCAATCCTCTAATAAAAAAAGGAGCCAATCACTGGGCGCATAGGGACTTCCAGGTCGGAGAGAGGAAGGAGGAGAGAGGGAGGGTCCTTTTGGAACAGGAACAGCAGATAGGTAAGATGTAGCTGCTAGAGTCTCCTGGTATGGTGGATCCACAAGGACTCACCACCAGAGGAATCAGACTTTGATAAGGTTTACAAGATTCGGTTTTAGTTGATGCGCCCAGAGATTGGGTTGTCATTGTTTCTGAACTAAGTTTGTGTTGCGTTTTCCTTTACACGGTCTCTCGTCTGGGTTCCAGAGAGAAAGGTCCAGCAGCAAAGTGTGGGTTTGCCTGATGTGCACCACATAGGCCATGGGGGTATTGAAGCATGGGGCCGATGAGGTAGTGACCCACCAGTGGGAACGTAGCAAGCTGGGTGGAGAGATATGGAGCTCTGAGTCAGAGCTCCATGAGATGAAAGCAGGTCAGCCATTGCCCACCAGTGCATGGCTGGCCAGCCCGCCGGGGATGAGAGAACCAGAGCTTACTGCGGGAACATGTGATACTTTTCCTTCATTTTTAATACTTCATGCTACAGTAACCTATGAGTTTTATTGGGTTTTTAAAAAGAGTATAGATGAGGGGCTACTTACAGAGCAATACATGACTCAAAGACAGCTACATCACTAAAGCCCACCTTAGCTTACAAGTGACAACTCACAAAAACTAAGAATCTGGAGAACACTGCACAGCCTGCAGGCAGCTCACCAGGTTGGAGAGTGTTCCAAGTGACTCTGGTTTGAGCCTCTTCCAGGTAGCTTGGCTGGCTGGGATTTGCTTTTTCCAGGCAGCTGGTCTAGTCTCAGTCTTCTTTGCAGTTCTGTTCTGCCTTTCTCAGGACTCATCTTTTATTGTTTACTCAAACAGGGAGGGGAGGGGCCTAGTGAATCTGGTCTATTTCAGGGACTTCCCGAAGCTGTTTTGGGTTGTTTACTTTCCTGCTTAAGCTGCTTCAGGATGGAATGTCTCTAAGGAAACTTATGTAATATCAGTTTTCCCACGGTGGGGTTTACTTCTATCCTTACAGCAGGGAGGAAAAGCTCTGGCTGTCTCTTATAGTCTTATAACTCAGTACGCTATGAAGAATGATTGGATGTCCTATAGAGTCCCCTATGCCAAATTCTGTCAGGTTTTCCTTGGTCAAGGGCCTTGGCTGGCTTCTCAGAAGTGAAGGTCAAATATTCTACACACTGGGGTTTGACTTCCTGGTTTCTTCTGTTGCTCTTTCTCCTTGTCATTGTAAAGGTCATAGGCAGCTCCTTCTCCTTCCAGCTCCTTCCTAGCTAGTGGGGAGCTTCTGTCTGCAAGCCATCATCCACTTTCTGGCTAATGTGTACACATTCTGCTAATCTCGGTTTCCAAGGAGAATATTTTCTGATACCTCAGTTGCTCCCTGCAAGAGGTCCTCATAGCATCTTGAGTGCTTCACCCTTCATAGTACTCATTTGGATTTGAATGCAATTTCTTCTGCCTGCTCAGTGATTACTTGGTGAGTGATATTAATGACTCAATAGAATTCAAATGTTGGCCTCCTTCTAGGCTGCCTCACTTTACCCAGAGTGAAGCCAGGTGACTATTCCAAGGAATCCATGGCAATGCGCAGAAGTTGACTCAGCCATTTGTTGACTATTCCAGGGTTACTGAAGTAGTTTGGCCTGGGATTGTGTTCTTCTATACTAATACTGCTATGTGCCTAAGGACCTATTTCCTCCGTGTCTCTAGATGTCCTGAGGGTTTGTCATTGATCAGACCATAGTCAATTTTGTGGGTTTTGACACACTGTATTGGGTCTTTCAGCTCCTTGTATTTCCTAGCATGGCTCTGGTGTGCCTAAGACACTTTCTGCAGACTGTGACAGCACCATGGGGCAGCTCTTCTTGGGAGAATTATGGTCACTGACCCTGTAAACTCATTTTACGAGCTTGAGACTTCCTCATGCTAGCAAGTATTCAATTACGTATTGATTTGAACCTTGACATATTTGGCTCAAACTCTTTAAAGCCCACAGGGATGGTCAGGCATACTTGAATTAGTTTTCACTAGAGTTCATGTGATTCCAGACTTACATCACTTAATGGAATTAGCCTCACCAAAATACTGAAGAACGATGTGGTTAGTGTAAGTGTGTATGGGAAGAATCAACCCCAGGTGCTCACCCCTTTGAAAGCTGATATTTGTGTATAATGGAAATAGAACCAGGCTCTTCCCCCCTCTTTTTCCAGAACTCTCTACCAATGCAAACCATGTTGTTTTATAACTGTGCTGGAGGTGGTGTGAAGAAGGATCCTGAGTGCCCTGCCCAAAGTGACTCAGTTGGGGAATAACAGAGCTGGGACTCAAACCAGGCCTCCTGACTGTTTCACACTCTTTTTATTTGTCACCCTGAGACTCCTTTAACCGAAATAAGGGGAGGGGCAGAAAGGCGAGGCATTTGTAATCCTAACACTCAGGAAGCAGAGGCAGGAAAATTGCCAGTATGAGGACAGCTTGAGCTACACAGTGGGGTCCCATTGCAGAACAGAACAAATTCAAGGCAGTATTTTGAAGCCACAAGCCACGCCCCCCACCCCAGCAAAGAAAAGAATGGAACAGTGAACATCTTTTTTTAGTGGTTTTGTGAATCTCAAATTGCTGGACCAAAAATTGTTTATATTCCAAAACAGTTCAACATTCACTGAAACCATGGTCTGTTTGATGGAGTCAGTTGCCATTGTAGAAAGCCATTTTCAAATCTTTAAAAATTAGCCAGACCATCTGTCACAGAAGCTGGATTTATTAACAAACAGAACAAATGAAACCAAACCCATTTGGGGCCTTTTTAAAAAAAATTTTATTTTGTTAGTTTTTCCTACTTTATTTACATTTCAAATGTTTCCCCCTTTCCAGATCTCCCCTTTGGAACCTCCCCCATTTCCTCCTCCCTCCCCTGACACTATGGGGGTATTCCCCCACCTACCCACCCACCCACTCTCCTCTTCCCTCCTTGGCATTCTCCTCTACTGGGGGATCTAACACCCTCAGGTCCAAGGGCCTCTCCTCCCCCTGATGGCTAACAAGACCCTCCTGTTCCACATATGTGGCCAGCACCATGGGTCCCTCCATGTGTGTTCTTTGGTTGGTGGATCAGTCTCCAGGAGTATCGGGGGGGGGGGTCATGCCAGTTGTGGGGGACCTTTTTTTTTTGACACAGGCATGGATTTTGCGCATCCAGAGTTCTGCCTTTTCTGGTCCTGGTGTTGGTATTTTGCCAGGCGCTGGCATTTGGAGGTTTGATGGACAGCAGCTAAATTGAGGCATCCTTTCTGAATTTGTTCAGAGCCTCTTTAAGCAGTGGCTAATCTGTGCTAATTATATTTCTAGGAAGGATGTTCTTAACTCTCACAGGAAGACGACATGGACATTGTGTGGTTAGGGCACTAAGGAAAGTTATCAGGGAGTGCTCTGGGGTGCGGTCTCCTCCCTGCTTTGGGAAGCTCTTTTCTCTTCCTCTCTGCCTCTCTTGGATTTCTTTGACCCCTATTTATCTCCTGGCTTAACTAAGCTATTTTGAAGGATAAAAGCCCTTTTCTAAGGAAGCCATTTCCAGGTAATTAGGTTGACATTTCACAACTTAATTGCCTTACTGTTTTGAAAGGTGACCTGTGACCCTAAGCAATTAGGAAATTTAGCAGTCATATTATGAGTGTTTTTGGTGAAATACTTTGCAGTCCTGGCTTTATTTCTTTGCCACCTTGTTGCTCTATATTGATCTGAGGTGGTGAATTTTATGTGGATGTGATACTGATATATATATATATATCAGGCTATTCAGATCTGCAATGTTTTAAACAGAACCACTCTGGTCACTGAAAAAAATCAAGGTTCAATAACTCCAGTGAGCGGCAGTTTTTAAAGTTTTAATGGTTTTGTATATTTTTGGTGAGATATTATTATCCTACCCACTAATTTTAATTTGTGTTTGTAAATTTTCCTTTTAGTGGGGCTGAGCATTTCATATTTTAGAGTATAAGACAATTTGTTTTCTACTCTAATTTTTTTACAGTGGTCTCTGTTCTTTTTTATTTATAAATGCTCTTTTCATATTAAAGAACCTTCAGTAACACATTTCAAAAATTCCTCAAGAGAGACTTTAATAAGAAGAGTGTTAATTGAAGTTCTTGTCTTCAAATTTAGATCATATTTGGAAAAATCATTTTTATTTTATTTTTCCCTCCGTGCCCTAATCTTAGACACCACTTGTAGATGAAGAAACATCATACATTGGATTTTTAAAAATCCCTACTTACCTATGAAGACATAAATGCAGTTTATTACACATTGACTGGGTAATTCCTTTCAGAATTCTCCTATCTTATTAGATACTTACTGATTTACAAAGAAATGAATCTTTGTTTTTCAGATTAAAAAAAATTACTTTTATTAGTGTGCATGAGTGTGCGTGAATGTGTATGTGTGTGTGTGTGTGTGTGTGTGTGTGTGTGTGTGTGTATGTAGGCATGTATGTGCACATGTGGAGGTCAGAGACAGTTCTCTCCTTCCACCTTGTTGAAGCAGGCTATCTCTTGTTTCTGCTGCTCTGTGTACTTCAAGGAATTCTCCTGTCTCACAGTAGGGGTGCTGAGTTTATAGTTGGGAGCTGCTGCACCTGGTTAGTGGGTTCCAGGGACTGAAGTGAGGTTGCCAGGCACATGCAACAGGAGCTTCTGTGGAGCCATTTCACCATCCATGCATACATAAGTGCTTATCTACTGTGGAGCCTGTAATTTCCATGGTCTAGATGATTTTCATTCATTTCTAACTGGTCACCTTAAATCTGGTTCATCTCAGCAATGATAAAATCTCACTCGTCTCCACAATGTAGATTTTCAGGGTTTATTTACCTATTTATTTTTATTTTTTGTTTTTCGAGACAGGGTTTCCCTACGAGGCCCTGGCTGTCCTAGAACTAGCTCTGTTCACTAGGCTAGCTTTGAGCTGGCCACCTGCCTGTCTCCTAAGTAGTAGGATTAAAGGCATGAGCCAGCTTTTCAATGTCGAATAGTTGATTCATTTATTCCATCAGAAAACATTTGCTGACTGCTGAGTTAAGCAGGCACCTGACAGATTATGGTAGAGAATGAAGAAAGGTAAGCACTAGAGGACTCAAGTAAAGGAAACTGACCAGAATCTTCAGGATTAGGAGATGCAATGGAGAGGCTGGGCTTGAAGGAAACAGCAGTATCCAAGCCATGTAGGTGCTTTCCATAACACTGTTGGGAGCTCACTCTCTTCAAGGGGAACTGACAAACAGTAGCAAAGGAGATTAGGTGGAGAGACCCCTAGTTTGGATGTCAATATTGACAATTGGGCAGAGAGTCTTGGAGTGGGGCTTAGAGAAGTAGAAGACGGCCCACATCAGTCACTGAGGAAATGTGAGGGTCACTTGTGTGCTAACCTCATCACTGAGGAAGGAAGACCTGGATGGATGGTGGGCACCTTCCAGGGATAGATAACTGGTGGGCCTTCTTTATAACCAACCTGCTTCTCACAGTAACTTCTTGAGGCCAAAAAATTTAGTCTAGTGATAAATAAAATTTCTTCTGGGTCCAAGTTAAGAACTGTAGTTATCTGTTTATATGTCGGGGTTAAAAAATTATATACAGTGTCATGTTCATCTGTCTCTGGATCACTGGGTAGATGGGAAAGTAGAGGCTTATCTGAATGCTTCCTTTTTCTTGGTTCTACTCTGGCCCTGGACTCAAACTCACCAATCAGAGTCAAACCAGATTTAACTCCCATCTCTGTTGATCTTCTATCCATCCTTAAACCGTTCTGGGAAGCAGGTCCTCAGGCTATATAGGAAGAGCAAGGTGTTTTATTCCTGCCTTTTCAGATGTTTGTTGGGCTTTGAGTTTTGACTTTTCTTGATCTTTGACTGCAGAATTTTTGGCTTTAAAGAATTCATGTTATCTCTGCCCATTCCTACATAAACCTCTGAGTCCTCTCATGTTAAACCAGAAGCAGTCCACTCACCTGAACCCCTCTTGCCTTAGCGGACAGAGCCCTGGTTTACATCTTTTGTGATGTCTTTTCTAAGAACTGGGAATGAGCCCCTTGCCCCTGTCTTATGCTTCTATAATAACCCACCTATTGTGTGTTTATATTTTTAGTAGTTAATACTTAAAATAGTTAAATATAAACTAACAATAAAAGTATGAAACAGTGATTACATATTTGTGACATTTATTCCTAAGTAATGTGGTTTTTTTGTTTCAGGTGTGGCATGAATTTGTTTAATTATCTGTTACGGTCTAAAGTTGCCAAGAAGGTTCTTATGATTTGCTCTGTGGGTGACTCAGCCCAGGTGAGGTTTACATGGTAGAAATCACAGTATTGCTTCAGAATTGGAAACACTGTCTGAACCTGCTGAAAAAAATGCTGTTTCTCAAAGTTAAAAAACAAAGCCCACATGTATTCATGTTCAAATTAATTTAAGATAGTCATAAAAAAATAGATGATCAAGCTTTCAGCTCTATCCTCTGAATTGAAATCTTTCATCCTGGAAGAAGCTTTGTTAAGACTTGGGGAGAAAATGAAACTTAACAAGATTCAGGAAGTAAGCATAGTTTACAAGTCTCAGGAAGTTCCTGCAGTTTAGGAGTCACAAGGCCCTTCCATATGGTTATATAAGCAGTAACAGTAGCTAGGGAGAGGGTAGCCAAATCGTCTGCAGGTATAAGTTGTCCTCATGCTGGTACAGACTTTCCAGTGATGTGGTTGCCTTTGAGCCATTCACACTCCTATAATAAACTCACTGGTTCATTAAGCTAGACTAGGAGGGAATTGTATCTTTGGTGTTTTGTTAGTGCCTTGGTTGGGGTGGAAAGACATTTGTTCATGCTTCCCAAGGAAAAGTCTCATAGCAAAGCTCTGTTAGAAAGTCTTTGACAAAAACAAGCAAACAACAAAACAAAGCACCAAAAATAATTGGAGATTTTCAATCTCATGTATACCATTACTTCATACTTACCAGGTACTATGCTAACAGCTAGTATAAATATTATTTCATTTCAATAAATAAGGGATAGTCTGATTTATTTTTTCTTTTCTTCATATTATTTCTAGAGTAATTTAAATAATTAAATATGCTATATTTTTAATTTTAAAGGTTTATTTTTATTTTATGTGCATGAGTGTTTTGCTTGTGTATACACATGTCCATTGCATGCATGCTGGATGCTTGTTGAGGTTGGAAAAGGTTGTTGGATTCCCTAGAACTGGAGCTGTGGACAGACACAAGGACCATGTTAGTGCTCAGAACTGAATCTGGGCCCTCTACAAGAATTGAAAGTGCTCATAACTTCTGAGTCATCTCTCTAGCCCCTATAGATATCTTTTTTAAAGGACAAAATAAATGCTATGCTATGTGTGCCTTCTAATAAAGTCACATATTTGACATCCTTGCTCAAAGTCTCTCTCTGGTGTTGATGGACCTGGAACCAGTAAATGAGTGATTCATTGACTCCTTCTTTATGGGCACCAGGTCCTGTTTTGAATCACAGATGTAGTGTGTGAAGTATTAACTAAATGTTAGCCTTACAAACTAATAACTGCTAGATGCTTCGCTGTGGCCAGTACGGGCAGTTAGGTGAGAGCACTGAAAAGTTTCCTGCGGCATTGGAAACACTGCAGCTGTAGTTCAGGAATTTATAGCCACTGTAGAGCTTTGCAGAGCGGGACTTTGAGAATGTATGCTGCTCTGTCCCAGGAAGAGCAAGTTAAGCAGCTGCCACAGAGCTGGCTTCTTTGTGTATGAAGACACTGCCTCTAGTGTTGAGGAAAGTAATACACACTAGAAAATAGTTCCAAGATTCTGATGCTCTCTTGAAAGTGAGTTGGTTTTTGCTGTCTGCTGTATAGTAGATCCCAGATGAACAAAATTCTTCAAATACCTTTGGCTGTATTCTGCACTTAGGCAAGCCTGGAGTGGTGCCTCAGAAGCCCCAGGAGTTATCAATGCAATGTCATACACCTGCTTTCCAGAAGTCTTTCAAGGGGCTGCTGGCCTGTTCCTTGGTCCAGAGCTCTGAAGTGCACATAGAATGCACATGGTTTGTGCATAATAGCTGTCCTTGGTGGCTCGCAGCTCAGTCTCTGGGCATCTTTTTCTCAGATGGCATTTTCTTCCTTTCTTCTTCTGGATTGTTTTTGAGTCCCGACTTCATGGAGTCGGGACTCAAATTCTTCATACGTATAGAATTAGAAGACAGACAATATTTGATAGTTGGTTGCTTTGTGTTTTAGTGCTAAAATTAATTTACATCTCAGATTGTCTTAGAATCAGTGAAAACCGAGATGAATCCTGGATCCACCAAGAGCCTTTGAAAACACTAGGGAGTGGTAGTGTAATTAAGATTGTTGAAAGTTTAATTGTATAAAGCTAATACTTAGTACAATGGTGGAATTATTGAGAGTTTTTGTCCCCCCCTTTTGGGTCAGCTGGACTGCTATTGAGGGTTTCATTATGTGAATGCATTTAAAATAAACTATTTATAAACCTGCTTAATGCAGTTGTGCTTTAATGTTTGGATGTTAAAGTCTGCATGGATCCCAGAATGGATTTAGTATTCCATATCATGTTGGAATGATGACAGGCCATGGGGGCGTAGGACAATGCTGGCACGTTTTCAAAGACATTCCTTCCCGGTCTGGGTACTGTAATAAACACAACTGCAGTTTTTTCGATTTATTCCACACACACACACAATGTGTGTAACAGTTTGGAAGTGTTTTTTTTTAAATTCTTTTTGTTTTCTTTCCCTTCTCCTCCTTCTCCCCGTCCTCCTCTTCCTCCTTCCCCTCTCCCTCCTCCCCTTCCTCCTCCGCCTCCTCCTCCTTTCTTTTTTAGCCACTCTGGTTTTAGAGGATTATGTACCGAACTGGAAATAGCATCTATCTGGTAAAAAGAGAAGTTAGGTTTGACCTTTTCTTTAAAAAGAAAAAAAATGTAGCAAGAACTGCTGGATACACACACAGCGAGTGAACATCTGCAGCAGTCAGCTTACAAAGGGGCTTGCATTAAAAAGCGTGAGTGCAATTTGCTCATGTAAGGTTTCGCTATCGGGCAGCAGGTGGCAAGCTTTGCTTTTCAGTGTTCTCCCGTCTTATTTTTTATACCATAGATGCCAAGATTCGAAGAGGGTGGTTTGAGTCCACTGGAATATGTCATTTCTTGGCAGCGCAGCCTTGAACCACCTCCTTTACTCACTGTGGGTAATTGCCTTTCTTTTGGATACTGTTGCCGACCTTCAGTTCCCCTGTTGCAGATGGACAGGAATTAATTCATATGAGCAATGCTTTATTCTCTTGTGATTTTAGCAACATGTTCCTAATAGAGAAAATAAATTAGAAACAACTGAGTTTAAGGCAGGCCCCATGAGATTTATATGGATTTGGTTGTGCTGTTTCATTTAATAATGAATTTTGTGTGTGTTGATATGTATGTATGTATAAATGATATTTGCACATTTCTAACTAGCTAAGTTCCTTGCTGCGGAGGTGAGAAGGAAGTATATATGAAGTGAGTCTAGGAAAGTTTTTGAAAACAGAAAAATCATACACTCCAAGACCAGAATGGCAAATGGGCTTCCTTAAACTCTGCCATGTGTATATTGAGAATTTGAACGGGTGGAGCTGAGCTGGGGGCTTTGCACACACTACTCAGTCTTTTGGCCACTGAGCTACACCCTACTTCCTAGGATTTGAATTTTAAGTCTAGAAAAGAATTTACACTTGGAGAGGAGAACCATGAATAGGAAGACACCGAATCCTTCTCTAGTTCATTTGTTGTACTTTTTTATATTAAGTATCACATTACTATTTTATATTATTTAATGTGCTGTAAAGGATGGAAAATAATTTAAAAGTCCAAACCGTGGTCACTGTAAACATTTATGAGTCCCTGAGTGGTCAGCATCAGCTCTGTGCCCAATTGTCTTCCCTCGCCCTTTTGTTAGAACAGACTTCACACGGGGTATATTTTGCATCCTTTTGTTTTGTATGTTTTTGGCTTTTTAATGTTATGGCTCTGCATTTTAATTTTTCTTGTGCAAACACACACTACCTATAAGCAGATATTTAGCGTGCAAGGACAGTATAAACACCATGCTCTTGTACCTGCTTCCTATGTGAGACCCTGAAGTGTTGGTCATTTCCTTAGAGGCATGCTGTGTGACCCTTCCTGACCACCTTATCCTGTTGTTTCCCAGGAAGTAATTCCTGCCGATTATTACCACTTTGCAGATATTTAGGTATTTTAGAACGTGGTTCTACAGTATTTTGGTACCCAGCATTTAGCTTCTAACCAAGTAAAATCCAATTCTTCATGTAGATGGTGTTCAGGTTCCCATCTGTTCATGTGTAGGAGATGGTTGTCCTTATTTCTTTTGAAGAATAGCTGGGTTATTTCCATTTTCTAACCATTTACTGTATGGTTTTGGAGAACATTTTTACACAAATCTTGCACTGCACATTGTTTTTACATTTTTTTTTTTTAATAAACTGAAATAGGGATTAAAATGTTGTAGAAACTTTTAATTCCGACCCGGGATGTCTACACTGGCTTTGACCATTTAGTTCCTGGATAAAAGACACACACAACCTTTATATTTACAATAAGCCTTAAACAGCACAAAGGCTGGGTGAATACCTACCCTCTATGCTATTAGAATCTACTTTCTATCCACAACCCCGAGGTATTACTTACTATGTTTCATCTGGGCTGTTCTTAGCTCCAATTGGCCGGTCCTCAGGGCCATTTTTTTTACGGCTCCCCTAATCCATAGGGGCTTCTTCTTTTATTTTCATATTTTATTTACATTTCAAATATTTCTCCTTTTCCAGATCTCCCCTTTGGAACCTCCCCATTCCCTCCCCCTCCCTCTGCCACTATGGGGGTATTCCCCCAACCACCCTCCACCCACTCTCGTCTTCCCTCCTTGGCATTCTCCTATACTATGGGATCTAATACCCTCAGGCCCAAGGGCCTCTGCTCCCCCTGATGTCTAACAAGACCCTCCTCTGCCGCATATGTGGCCAGCCCCATGGGTCACATAGGGGCTTCTTTTCCTCCTCCACCTTCTTCTCCTCCTGCTTCACCTCCAACCCCATGTGTGGGAAACCTAAACCCCACCTATGTCTCTTCTGACCAGCTATTAACCGTTGGCATCTTTATTTACCAATCAGGAATAACTTGGGGGCAGAGTCCCAGGTCTCCATGCAGACTCCATGCAGAGTCTTGGGGGTGCCAGACTTAGCATTACAATAGACAGCAAGACCAAACCTCGGCAAAATGTTTCCCTTATGTTAAGGATTAGTCTCGTTTCACTTAACTTGTATTTTAGACTCCTATACTCTGGATGCAATGCCCATCTTGTAGTGCTTTCTTACCAAACCACATGGTCTTTGGTTATGGAAGTGACATTAACCATATTGTCTTTATAAGTAACAGTTTTTCTCTTGTTTCTATAAAACTTTTTCTTCCATACTTGCTTTAATGCATGGGAATTAAATTTTGAGTGTGATGTGCCTTTCATGTCCATGTGGGTTATCTCAGCGCTATTTAGTGAATGACGATTTCTCCTCCTCCAGCCCATATGGCGTCTACTCTTCATTATGCTCAGTTTTCTTGCATGCTTCAGTCTGTTTCTGGTCCTTCTGAGGTGCTGATTTTCCCCCTGTTCTTGGGTCATATGATGCTACTCCATTCTGCAGTTGTGTATACAAGCAAGTCTTGGTAGGAAAGTCCTTGCTTTGGGTTCTTCTCTGGCAGTCTTTCTTAAAGAAAACTTAGTTGTAATTTTGACTGGGATTGAATTGAAAATCTCAATCTCTCCCTCTGTACAGTGTTAAGGTGATTATACATAATTTGATATCGATTCCTGTTAATTAATGCATATTCTGTCTGCATTTATTTAGGTTCTCTTTAGCATATTTCAGTATATTGAAATAATTTCTTCATAAAGAGCTTACATATCCATTGTCAGAGTTATTGGCCAGCATTTTCTGGCATCAGTAAAAAATGATTATCTTTCCTAAAATGCCATTTTCATTCTTTCTTGGGGGAAATGAGGTTTTCCTTAGGTTGAAGCTTGGCTGAATTCACTACTTCCAGTGTAGTGTGTATTCTGGGTTTTCACTCTCTACTTTTATCACTGAGTGTCCTGTCTGCTAGGGACTTCAGCAGACTGCTACCCTTTATCAAGTTAAGAAGAGAGCCTTCTAGTGTGAGCCTGCTGAGTGTCTATTACAGATGTTGAACTTGGCAGTTTGACATGTTTCTTTGATCATATTGTTTCGTTTTGTCTTTGATGTGGTGAATTATATTAGTAGATTTGCTAGTGTTGGAACAGTCATGTATTCCTATCATAAAGTTCCCTTGGCCCTGATAGCTTTTCTAGTCTCTCACCGACTCAATCTGGCTTGTATGTATGAGTGAGACTTGTATATAATTTTCTTTTCTCATACTGGTTATATTTAAAAAAATTAAAACATTAGGGGTGGAGAGATAGCTCAATTGTTAAAGAGTGTTTGCTGCTCTTACAGAGGTTCTGGATTCAATTCACAACAGCCACATGGTGGCTTACAATTGTCTGTAACTCCAGTTCTAGGGGATTTAATACTTTCCTCTGGCCTCCATGGACACCTGGCACACACGTGGTGCACATATAAACATGTAGTCAAACACTCATACACAGGAAAATAATTTTTTTGAAACATAGTGTTTCCCTGTAAACGTTGGCTGGTCTAATATTCACTGGGCAGCCCAAGGTGGATATGAATTTGTCGCAATCCTGGTCTCAGTTTTCTAAGTGTTCTTTCTCATCCTATTTTGACATGATTTTGGTATTAATATTGGCTTAACAGTGTGAACTGTGGAATAATTTTTTTCATTGTGTGTGTGTGTTTTGTGTGTGTGTGTGTTTGTGTGTGTGTCTGATATTCAGTGTTTAGTAGAACTTGCTTGTAAACCAGATGTTTTTGTTTAATTTTATTTTTATTTAAAAATTCATGCTGGAAACTCTTTCCTGTCCCTTCCCTCTGGTCCCGTGCTCCATGGTGGTAGATCACATACTTCCACCCTTCATTTCTTCCCTCTTTCAAACTACACTGAAAGATAGTTTTTGTTCTCTTAACTGATAGCTTCAAGGTTTTTACCATATATTATTTAAACCAGCGAAGGCAGAGGTATTCGGTATTTTTGCTGGATATGTAACAGAAGATCTTAGTACACTGGGTCGTGATGGTGCTCCCTAGAGGTTATGCTGTTCTTTTTCAACAGTCCAAAGAGTGAGACTCTTACCCGTAGGCACTCCACCGCTGCTGTGTGTGATCTGCTCACTTAGATTTCTCCAATGTTCTTTCCGTCCACCATTCTCAGTTGCATTTTAGACATTCTTTCTGGGGCAGTATGTCTGAAAGCACCTCTGTTTGAGATTCCTGTGGTAAGGGTCTTTCACATATGGTTTATTCAGGTTTTTAGAGTGTATAATTGGAGCTTGACCATCATATTTTTTCAGAAATGTTTTTCAGAGTTATACTCTTGTCCTTTCTTTGGCTCTTTTATTGCCAAGTAAACTTGCTTCCTTGTTCTTCCCGTGATAAGAAAGCAGCTGATGGTCGAATTTTCCCTGTGTTGTAATACTCTTTCTTTCTGGCGAGTAGGCATCCATCTTGGTTGAGATTTGGTGGGACTCTGGTAAGAGAATTTTTATGGGCTCTGCTTTTGGAAAACTCTTAGCTACTTTTTTCCCCTTGGAATATGACTTCTTAGTTCTATTTGTTTGAAGGACTGAGGATTCTCACCTATTCTCACTACTGTATCATTAGGAGACGTGGTCTCATGCAACCCTGGCTGGCCTTGAACATCCTGTGGAGCTGAGGAGACCTTGAATTCCCCATCCTCTTGTCATCCCTCTCCCTGGACTGGGATGATGGTTACACACCACCATGCTGGCTTCATGTGGTCCTGAGATTGAACCCTGGCCTTGGTCCATGTTAGACAAGCCCAGTACAGCTGAGCTACAGCCTAGTCCTCTCGATGTTTGTAAATCTCTTTCATCTTTCTTCCGTTTCCCCGTGTGCTACATTCTGAGCATTTCTAGTTTACTAATTCTCTACTGAAGTCTCCCTGCTGCTGTTCCTTGGGGTTACCTACAACAAGTAGTATTTGTGTTTTTGTATCTGGTTGGTTCTTTTCCAGATCTTGTTTTATGATACTCTTTTAGATGTTATGGTAAAAATTAATCTCAATTCAGTTCCCAGATAAAAGACACAACCCCTTTATATTTATGATAAGCCTTTAAAGCACTAGAGCTGGGCAGATCTTTACCCTCTAAGCTATTAATGTCACTTCCCTATCAATAACATCGAGTTCTAATTTGCCACGGTCCATCCCGGCTTCTCTTAACTCTAATTGGCCAGCCCTCGTGGCCAGGTTTTCATGACTCACTTACCCTGTGGTGTCTTCTCCTCTCTCCCTTCTCTCTCTTTCCCCCTCATGGTCCTCCTCAGCCCCCAAGCTCAGGAATCAAAACCCCATCTGCCTCTCTTTTGCCCAGCTATAGGCTGTCAGCATCTCTATTCAACCAGTAGTTTTAAATTAAGAAGCAAAGTCACAGAACATTACTTAGTGTCATCCCTGAAGGCAATCAGACCTTGGGGGCCAGTGTTTAGCATTACAGTACATATCAACAGCCCAAACTTCAGCATTTAGAAGTTGTGCATTCAATATCTACTTAAGCATACTACAAAGATACATTTGTAATCTACAATAGTCGTCTAACCTGTAGATGTTGTCTGACTGACCATATTACACTGTTTGACTTTTCTGTTAATGCTGGCCTGTTTCTTATTCATCTTGTGCTTTGATTGCAAGTGTTCATTGAACTCTCAACTCTAGAACTCCTAATATCTACGAGTTAAAGCCCACATTTTGTTCCTTCTGCAGTGAGCTTCTAGGCTGAGTGATGCTCTGCCCTGAGTTTCTGTGTTTGGTGCAGAGCAGGCTGGTGAATTGAGTTCTTCACTCAGGTGACTTTAGTTGGGTGCAGTCAGGAGTTTCACTTGAGAGTTTCTTGTTTGTTTTCTTATTCACTCAGATCCCAAACAGAAATGCGTACAGCGCCCAAGCTCTCTTGATGTGGGTGACGCATGTTTTCTTGGTCACTTGCTGAGAATCTTATGTGGCCGTATTCAATACAATACACTGCCTTTGTGGTCATATGGCTCTGTCCCAGTGGCCCAGGCAGCACACTGTAACCCACAGCCTGAGAGTCCAGTGGCTGATGGACCTCAGGGAGAATTACTTCCCTGCTGCCTCTGTGGGAACACTCTCTGACTGCACTCAGCCTGCCATGGGTTCTGTGACTCTCTTGTCAGCTCAGCCATATTTCTGTATTACACACAGTCTTAGATGTTTTATCCTGGCAAAGTTTCTTTGAACACTGAATCATCTGTCACAGTTAGAGAGTATGGTTCTTACGAAGAGTTTTATTTCTGAAGAATAGAAAATGTTTGAAAGATGGACCATAAAGTTTCTTATGCTGTGTGGTGGGATTCATATCATGGTTAAATAACTCTAGACTGGCTCTTTGGAGTGGTTCAGACATCCTTTTTCTCATCTCTTATAATATTAGGAGCCTTCTGAAAATGTCCTTGGGAAGGGGCTCTTCAACCAAGTGTCAAAGAGTCTAGGACATCCCTGGAGTGCTCTGGAAAAGCTTGTCTTCTGTCTGTCCTTTCGTACCCCACCTGGGGACATGTGCTCTGGGCTATGCCCCTGTTTTCTCCACTGTCTTTTGTTCCCTGCCTGGTCATTCAGTCTTGTCAGCTGTGTCCTCTGGGAAGTCTCTAGCTCTCCCAAGCATGTGTTTCTAGAGTACCCAGACTGTGCTCTGAGGCTGAATTAAGCATTGAGCCTTTTTCTGTAGGAGTTCAATGAGAGAGAGAGTAGAAGTTCTGTTTGGTTTAGCTCTAGAAGCAAGAAAAGAAAAAAAACATACAGCTAATACCTCCACCGCCGTGGAGCTGGATGAGCAAAGACAGAGACACGTTGCTCTGATAAGTGAGAGTTGATATCTGTTTGTTTTTCTCTTAAACTATGGATTCTTGTGAATTGATTATGGCAAATGGAAATAATGTTATATCCCCTTGGAGGGTTTGTGTATATGCATGTTCGTTCATCTGTACATGCATTCGTGTGTGTGTGTGTGTGTGTGTGTGTGGTTTGTGTATATGCATGTTCGTTCATCTGTAC
>JADRCH010000014.1:17829956-17849038 GCA_019843965.1 Rhynchomys soricoides | reverse complement strand
TTTGTGTATATGCATGTTCGTTCATCTGTACATGCATTCGTGTGTGTCTGTGTGTGTGTGTGTGTGTGTGTGTTGCTGCTGGTGTTGATCAGGCTCTTAATTTAACCTAGAGTTTGTTGATTTGGTGGCCAGCAAGCTTCAGAGATTCACCTTTCTCTTCCACCCCAGCCCTGGAATTACAGGCATATGCCACTGCACCTGGCTTTTTATTTGGTTTTAGGCATATGAACTCAGGTTCTCATGTTTGCCTGGTAAACACTTTACCAGTGGAGGGTGTTTTCTTTCTTCTTGGGTTGAACTTGAAAATTTTATTGTTCTATTTGGACTCATCTCTTATAATGGCCACCTATACCTTGGCAGCCTGCAGAGCACTGCAGATATATTAGGACATCAAGTAAACATTGTAACCAAAATTGAAATAAAGTAATCTTGGCTGACCAGTTCTAATCTAAGACTTGTCAAAAATCATTGAGAAATTATATGTTTCTTAATGGAGAAGATGGCGATAACATAATCATAGGTAATTAAGTTGAGGCAGTGAATGAAATTAAAAATGTAAAACTCTGTATTATTTCTTTTTTTGGTGTCTGAATTGTAATTTGATAACTTATCAGTTTTAGATCACAATGATGATAAGTTTGGGGAGCAAGTCTTAGTCCAAAGTTGAGGTTTTAGATGATGAAGGTGTAGTTTTGTGAATGATTTAGATTGAGGCCAACAACAAGACAAGATGGGAGAGCAGGTATAGAGAACATGCGTGTGGGGGAAGGTTAAGGAGATGTCAGATGAGAGGCAGCTCCTGGGTCAGGTTTTTAGGGCCTGGGAGTGGTTAATAAAGTCTGGCTGAGCAGGGACTGTAGGTATCCTGTCCCCTGGGAAAACACATGCTAAAGTTACTTGAAGGGCCATTTGTAATGCAATGTGATTTAAAAAATAGTGATAGAACTTTGTACCCAATGCATCCTTGAAGAGGTCCAGGGGCTCCAGACTGTGGTAAATGTGTTTAACTTTCTAAGATGATACTTAGATGTCCAGAATGACTGTGCCATGTTGTGTTCTCAACAGAATTAGAGTATTCCAGCTGCTCCACATCCTTGTCTGCACTTAGTATTGTCTGTTTTAATTTATACCACTCAGTTAATTGCTATGTAAGTTGTAGCTCATTGTGGTATCAATGTGAATTTTTCTAACCAGTCATTTGAGATGCTTGCTAGCCATCTGTATGTCTTCTTTGCTGATGTATTTGTGTGTATCTTTTTTCCCATGTGTTTAATTGGGTCGCTTACTTTCTTTTTTGTTAGTTTGATTGACTCCTCCCTGTACCTAGCAGTTGAAGAAACGCTTTTGTTAGGGATGCTGGAAACACATACAGAGAAAGACCTTCCACAAAGCAGAGGAAGACTCAGGACTCTTAATCCTAGCTTTTCATTGAAGCTGGACATTATAAAAGTTTTTGAAGGGTCTTCTTTCCTTAATTTAAGTTTGGTCAGTTTTACAAAAGATAGGATAGCTGACTGGCCCACATTTGTTATGTAAACATGTCTTGGTCTGGCCTTGAGCTTGTTGGGGGCATTCCCCTTTCCTTAAACATGCTGTTTAACTTAACTTCCTGTTCAGTAATTTGTTAACTGGGTTTTAAGTGCAAATATTTGACAGTTGACAAAGTGATGTGAAGGAGTTGGTCTAAAAGTGGTTGCCATGGAGACTAGGTTGGCTTTTGGTACCAAATAGGATGTGAGCAGTGGAGCCAGGCTTTGTGTGTGTTTGCAAGGATGAAATAGGACTAAGATAGGGAAGATAAACAAGAACCAGAAAGCACAGCAGGGGTTTGCATTTTCAAACTCCAAAGGAAAATCGGACTTCTTTAAGTTGTCAGTGGAAGATGGGTGGATTAGAAATGCTGACAACCTGCTTTATATGCATGAGTGAAGACACTGCACAGCAATAAGGAGAAATGTGGTCAGACTTCAAAGTGTTGCTTCTCCTCATTTTGGAGCTGGATGAGCCAAGACAGACAGGGCTCTCATCAGTGGGAGAAGAGGTTCCAGGATGAAAAGATGCCAGACAGACAGGACTTTCCACCCCGGGGAGAAGTGGTCCTATTGCTGTGCAACTCTAGAATAAGATGAGCAGATACTGGTAATTCTAGGAAAGGTGTGCATACCTAATTTACACTTGGTGGTTACATCAATAGGCCAGTAAACTTCGTTTGTTTGTTGTCTTATTAAGTAGCTGACTATGAAAAAAACTTGTTCTGAGAAGGAGGTCTGCAGAAGGCTCAAGAGTGCTCTTCCTTTCTGTCACTTGACTTGTAGGCTATGTGTCACTGGCAAAACCAAACAGATAATCATAGTCCTTGTAAGATTCAAGGCTTTCTGTGCTTCTGACCCCTGGCTCTGTCTGTGTAGGTTTGTGTGTGAGGGTTTTTGTAGAGAATAGTGTCATAGTCTCCTCAGTCTCAAAGTGGCCTGGAATCCCCAAATGGCTGTGAATCACTGTCGAGGGGAGTACTTGGCTCTCTGACTGCAGCGATGGCACAGAGGCCATCCCCACTCTCAGCCTGAAAGTGTTCCGGCAGGAAGTCCTGTGTCAGTTGAAATCAGGTGTGTGCTAAGTTGTGGAATTGAGCCCAGAGTCTTTTCAGTTCTTGTACAAGGAATTTTTCTTCTCTTTCTAACATAATTAATACCTTATTTAAAAAACCCTGATAGTGTATGTGCCTGATAATGTTGCTGTAACTATAGAAACCATGTTGCAGTGTGTAGTAAACCAAACCAACAGAAGTTATAGCGGTGGCCTAATGTTAATATACGCACAGAACCATGCCACACGCTAGAAAAGACGGAACAGAATAAATGGGATCCCGAGAAGACAGAAGCCATACACCCAGAGCTTGAAGTTCAGGGACTGGGATGGCAAGACAGCATTGCATGCTGGGAGGCAGGATGGGTAGTGTTTGGACATGAGGGGGAACTGACTTTTAGCTGAGGTATATAATATAATGGGAGATCAGACTGAGCACGCTCTATTTACCTGGGACATTTCTCTGAAGAGAGATGGTCACAAGGCTGAGATAAGACACAGGTGCGATGACCCGTTGGGATGGTTTCTCTGGTGGAGGCAAACAGCTGCCACTCTGAAAAGGAAACAGCCTGGAACCTGAGCTGGTACTTAGATAGCCTAAGCAGTCACGTGGCCGTGAAGGAGGAGAGAGGCAGGAAAGTGTGGTGGGGAGGCCATGCAGAGGGGTGTATGCAAGGAGAGTCAGGGACCCTGCCTCCCTCAGGAGAAATTTATGCTCAGTTTTAGGATAAAGGTGCTTAAAAGGAAGCCTTCTGGACCTTTTATGGAATAGAACTGTTAATACAAAAAAGACGTTAAAATGAAAGAGATAGAGTCTAGAGAGATGGCTCAGTAGTTGAGAACTCTTGTAGGTCTTGCAGAAGACCTGGGTTTGGTTCTTAGCACTCACCTTGGCATCTCACAACTGCATGTAACTCCAGTCCCCGGGCATTCGATGCCCTCTTTTCACTCAGTGGGTAACTCTACAATGTGGTGCATGCACACACATACACAAGCACACACAAATAATTACAAATAAGTCTTTAAGATACAAGTGCTGAGGGTTGGAGAGATGGCTCAGTTGATAAAGAACTGCGGTGAGAGCATGAGGATATGAATTTGGGTCCCCAGCACCCATGTAAAGTTAGGCACAGCAGAGTGCATCTGAAGCCTAGTGTTGGGGAGGCAGAGACAGTGGATCCCTGAGCACACTAGCTAGCCCATCAAACCAAACTAGCAGATTTCATGTCCATTGAGAGAAGTTGTCTCCAAAAAATAGATAGAGAATGATTGAATTAGATAATGAATGTTGACCTCTGGCTTTCTCACATGTAGGTATGTGTGTTTGCATGTACACACAAACATATACATATATACATATGCCACAAACACAAAATAAAAATAAACTCTAAGAAACGAATAGGTTAAGAGTTTCAGTGCTGTGGGCATGGTTGTTAGAGAGAACCATGTTGGAACGGAAGAACCAGATATGTTGTAAAAGGCAAATCCAGAACTCAGTAGCCATAGAAGGCTTCATGTAGTCTTGCTAAAAACTGCCTAGGAATTGGTTTTTAATACAGGAGATGCATGAACATAGTTGAGCCCATTTCTCTGTGGGTCAGCCAAGACCTGGCCAGAAAAACAGAACCAAGATAATAGCAGGATTCTGGGAGTGCAGCAAAACTTCTGGTTTTCCTGGAGGGGAACAATACTTTTGTTTTCTATCAGTAGAGGAGACCCAGGAATCACAGTAGAAGCAATTATTAGGAGTGCCCAGCAGGCATGCTAATGCCTGACAGTGGTGCTGTCTGAAGCCTGGGGCTCACACCCAATAAGTGTGTAGACATACCACTAGGATGCAGGAGAAAGCAGTGGACATACTACTTACGTTTGTCTTAGCATAGAAATGAAACTTGACCAGTAGTGTGTGGACAGACCCTAGTGCCTCTTGTGGTCCAAACGCTAGAAGAAGCTGCTTTAGCATCCTCTGTAGCATTGAACATGTCCTGCTGGCTGGGAATGAATATGTCCTGCTGACAGGGGGCATCTGCCAGTGTTTAGGACGGCTTATCTCTGATTAGCTGGGCTTACAGATGATAGGGTTTTAACTAGCCACCCAGTCTTATGTGCTTAGTAATAAGATAGAGAGCAGTCCTGTTGGCCTTCTGCTCTACACATGTTACTAAACCAAGTTTCTTTATTGGTTGTTGGACAGAAATTGGGATTTTTTTTTTCAATAGAAAGTCACTTGTAAGTAGCTGGTCAACTGTGTTAGACAGGATATGACTATGAGCAGTCTTCTTGCCTTACAGATGATATGGAATCTTCTTTTTTAAAGTAGAGGACATTAACAATAAGTAAGGAAGGGACATTTCTAGCCTCTGTGAAGCCGTCTTTGAGAGATTGCTGTGAGATGGCATCGATCGTGTTTGGTCTTGTGAGTGCATGCCTTCTGTTTGCTTCTCTGTGTCTTTGTCAGGTATCCTCTTAGCTAGTCTAGGCATTAAGCTAACTAATGATGTACAGACAACTTAGGACCAGACTGTTGAATTTCTATATCATTGAATTTGTATATCTCATATATATATATATATCATATATATATATATATGATATATATACATATATATGTATATATATACATATACACATGATATATATGTATATCATATGTATATGATATATATATAATCTATATATGATATAAATAGATATCACATATACATATATGATGTACATATATACATATTTAATATGTCATATATACACATATACATGATACACATGTGATTATATATTTATATATATCATGATAGGCATGCTTATCATGTTGAATATGTATATCATAAATTTGTATATCATCACAGAGTAAACAAGGGTCTAAAAAGAAGCTCATTCACTTGCATTGCAGTGAGTGAGAGACACATTTCACACAGAACAAAAGAATCAATGAAGCAAATTTATTTAAATTTATAGTTTCATCTTTAGCTCAGTCATCTAAGTCTTGATTTTATTATGCTTTGTAATATGTAAATATGTCCATAAGATGTAAAAGTAGTAGCTCATGCATAAAATTTATGTATATATATGTTTATATGTGTGCGTATGTATACGTTTAAACTTTTAAAAAGTTTTTGAACAAAAGTAGCACATGATCAAGAGCAGCAAAGGGGCATTTGTGTTCAGAGCCTTCAGAACCCAGGGAACCCTTTTGGGAAGCATCTTACAGACTCCTCCGGTTTCTGAGGACTTGAGGTACTTTTCTGTTTCCTACATTGGAATGGGACAGCAGTGATGGGTGAGGAGGAAGAGGTGATAGCAAAGCTGTGAGGACAGGCGGCGTCCATGCTTACAGCGTGGGAACCTTGCTCACCTGAGTGTTGCTGGGGCACTCTCTGGTATAGATGTTCCCAAAGGAGGTAGAACTGTGCCCTGCTGGTGAGAAGGTGGCAGGCTGCAGGGATGGAGGTGGTTCAGAAGTTCTGTAGAGCCTGCTGTGCTCCGGCTAGTCAACAGTTTTGATCATGAATTTTATCTTCACTGTGGCAATGTTTAACAGAAATATAACACAAGCCATGTAGGCAATTTTCAGTGTTTTAAAATGGCCATTGAAAGAGTACAAAGAAAATAACAACAATAACAAAACTCCAAACAGGGTTGTTTTGTTTAACAAATCATGTTGAATCCCATACACCCAGAATATTATTAGACCACACGTCCTATATAAAGTAGAAACGCAATGTTCAATATTCTTCCCCTACCTCATTAAGGATTCAAAACCAGGATATAGTTTTGCCTACAACAAGCATCCATTTGGACTGACTGGGTTTCCTGTGCTCACACTGACTTGTGCCTGGTGTGCACTGTGTTAGGGTAGCTTTGGAATGTTCAAGTGGTTGTTGTGTAGTCTGCCTACAACAAAGGCAGGCAGACTAAGGATTGTGTAACTGGGTTTTTTGGCTCTATGGGTGGCTCCCCACATGGACCCTGGTTATGGGGAAAGAGGTAGAGGAGGAACAGCCTGGGTTTGAGGCACAAACGGGTTTACTCCCTGCCAAAGCTACTTTGCTTTGTGAATTTATATTCTGTTATAAAGATGTGGCTCTAGGAAATGATCTTGAAAAAAATTTTGAATTAAAGTTAAAAATCTCACCCAGTTCCTTTGTTTAATAAATGAAGACATAAATTGCCTGGCCAAGGCCACCTCACCAAACAGACACATACACGTTATGCTTATGGGTTTTCCCTTTGGGAAACTGGAGGTATATGTATATTTGAAGGCTCCATGGTAGTTAACTGCCTTGAATGGTTTTCTGGTGGCCAGCATTCAGGTAAAATGTGAACAGTTTTCAGAATCTCTGAATTTTCTTCCCTTGGACATTCAGACATTCCTCTCTTCCTTTTGACATGCACCCAGAAGGAAAGAGAAACTCTTCAGTGTACGTTGCTATCAGGTACCTACGGGCCCGAATCATCTGAATGTGCTGCTGTGGGAGACTCCTGACTTTGGAATCAGAACACATGGTTTAGTGTTCTGCTTGACTCTTTCCTGTCAGCAATTTTGACAGACCACTGAACCCCGTGATTAAAGTTGCTCAGTTAGGAAATGAGCATGGTTGCTGGTCACAGCCTGGTGATGAAATTCAGTGAGGTAGAAAGGAAGGAGGTGATATAAAGTTATGGCAAAGCCAGAGCCAGGGAAATGGCTCAGTGGATAAAGTGTTTGCTGCATAAGTGGAGAGATGGTGCTTGGATCTCTAGTCTGACATAAGTTTAGGGCACTTGGGAGGCAGAGACAGAGATTCCCAGTGTAGGCTCACTAGCTAGACTATATGGATCAGCAAACTCCAGTTTCAAAGGAAAGATGCTGCCTCAGTTATATGATGGAGAACAATCAAAGGAGATACCTGGTGTCCACCTCTGGCATCCATATATGCATGTATATGCATTCACACATACAGGTGCACCCACACATATGTCAGTACTCATGTGTGTAAGCACACCACAAATACATGCACACATGCAAAGGCAAAGCTCTTCCTCAGTGAGAGAGGATTGGCCAAGATTTGGACAGTAGTTACTCAGAACCTTTCGTTGTAATGGTGGTGGTCCTGCCTCACCAAAGACTGAGAAGTCTTCATCTAGGTAGATCCATAAAATATTTGTGTTGCCCTGGAGCACCATTCTGCCATTTCTGATGACAAGGTTGGACTCCAGACTGCTCTTAGATTTCATGTGTGCAAAGCTGCTATGGGCTTGCAGTATTGGCTTCCTGTGTGGCATGCCCAGGGTCCCAGGGTGCTGGTGACTCAAGATCAAAAGTCACTTTATTTCTGCTTCCACCTCTTGCTCAGCCTGCTAGGCTTACAACCATGTAAACCCTAGAAGGCCCAGCACCTCTCCACAGGAAGTGTGGAGCCCAGAGACCTAAGCACATACTTTCATTTCCTTTTTAAATGAATACAATCTCTTTAAACGTTTTATTTGAATACCGATCTGTGGTTTGCACAGTTGTTTGAATTTTAAACAGATGTGTGTGCAATGCTGGGCATCAGCTTGCATTTTTTCCATCCAGTTTCATAGTCATTGGTCTTTAGGGGTGCTGCTGGGTCTCAGGCTCATGCTTTGGCTGGGCAGGCTGGTGAGGGTTTCAATGTGCTTTTCTGTCCAGAGCCATGGCACTTTAGCTAGGACCTGAGTCATTTTCTGAGTGTCCGTGGGAGAGCCATGCCATTTGATCATTGCTATAGGAAACACCCATGGCCTCTTATAGGCTCAAGTTTAATAATTTCTAAGTCCAACAGTGCATAGAATCTGTAGGTCAAGTAGTGTTTTCTGATGTGCTGGTCCTTGGAAAGTATTGACTGATGTTTCTTAATTTCAAGGAAATTTGATAATGTTTTTAGCTAGATGAAAATATGTTATTCAAGCATACATAAATATTGTTCATCTTTGAGGAACTAGAAAAATAGTAGTTAAAATGAACAAAACCTTTATTAGTGAAGACTAGCAAAATAGATTCTTTAAAACCACTCCCTACTACTCAGCTATTAAAACAATCTCTTCATGAAATTCTTAGGCAAATGGATTGAACTAGAAAATATCATCCTAAGTGAGGTAACTCAGTCACAAAAGAACACGCATGGTATGTACTCACTGATAAGTGGATATTAGCCCAAAAGCTTGGAATACCCAAGATACAATTCACAGGCCATATGAAGCTCAAGAAAAAGGAAGACCAAAGTGTGGATGCTTCAGTGCTTCTTAGAACGGGGATCAAAATACTCACAGGAGGAAATATGGAGATAAAGTGTGGAGTGGAGACTGAAGGAAAGGTCATCCATAGACTGCCCCACCTGGAATCCATCCCATATACAGTTGCCAGACCTGGACACTATTGTAGATACTTGCTGACAGAAGCCTGATATGGTTGTCTCCTGAGAGGCACTGCCAGAGCTTGACAAATACAGAGGCAGATGCTCACAGCCATCCATTGGACTGAGCATGGAGTCCCCAATGGAGGAGTTAGGGGAAGGGCTGAAGGAGCTGAAGGGGTTTGCAACCCCATAGGAAGAACAACAATATCAACAACCAGATCCCTTCAGAGCACCAACCAAAGAGTACAGATGGAGTGACCCGTGGCTCTAGCCACATATGTAGCAGAGGATGACATTGTCTGGCATCAATGAGAGGCGAGGCCCTTGGTCCTGTGAAGGCTCAATGTCCCAATGTAGGAGAATGCCAGGGCCGGGAGGCAGGAGTGTGTGGGTGGGAGAGCACCCTCATAGAAGCAGGGGGATGGGGATGGGATAGGAGGTTTCCAGAGGGGAAACTGGGAAAGGGGATAACATTGGAAATGTAAATAAAGAAAATATCCAATAATAATAGTAATAATAATAATAATAATAATAATAATAATAATAATAATAATAATAATAAACATCCCCATTAGAAGGCTTGGGAGCTAATTCAGTGTTTCGGAGCATGTACTGCTCTTCCAGAGGACCTGAGTTTGATTCCTAGAGTCCATATTGAGTAGCTTACAATTAATTGCCTTTAACACCAGTGAAGGAATCCAATACCTTCTGCTCGTCTCCATAGGTGCCTGCACACATGTGGTATATACTCACAAATGTATACACATAAGTGAAAAAAACTTAAAAAATCCTCAGTAATTAATATGTCTAGTATTAATAAGTCTAGGAACTTAGTTTATTATTTGACAACTAGGTTTATTTGTCAGCAATAAACTCACATTTTTTTTTTTAAAGACAAATATCTAGAGCTGCATTTTCTTCATGTGACAGAAATAAGGGAGGGAAGATTTATTTTGGCTCATGTTTTCAAAGGATATCAGTACATCATGGTAGGGAAGACATAGCAGTTAGAGAGGCTCCCTCCCAAGAGACAGAGACTTACATTGATTGTCATGTCTTGGTGGACTGAAAGCAGAAAACAGGGCTAGAAGCATGGTGATCTATTCCAAGGCTTGCCCCTAGTGGCATATGTTTGCCAGCTAGGCCCTGTTCCCTAAATATACCTTTTTAAACAGTGCTTTCAGGTAGGGACCAAATGCTCAAATACATGATCCTGTGAGAGACAACTTTACATTCAAACCATAACAAAAGCCATGGTATAGGACAGAAGAAAAAACTTGTGATGTTAAGGGAAATTATTATTGAAGAATTAATGAGTTGGTTTAACTTAATTTATATTGTGCTAAAATGTGATATTTTGGTCAGATCCCATGAAAATCCACATCTATTGGGTGGGAACCTCCCTTCTCATTCTGGCGTTCATTATTGAGAGTGCAGAGAAGAGATGAGTGTACTCTCTGTCTTTTTAAGTTGGTGCAAAGAGAAAGGATAGTTAAAGTCTGTTGATGGTTCCTGAGGGCAGCCAGATCTGGTAGGACTTCAGCAAGAAGGCTTAAACAGCCGAAATATTAGTCAGGAAGGCTAAGCTGTGCTGTGGTAATCAGAGTCAGTGGCTTTGCACATTCTCCCACAGTGAAGTGTGATGTTCTTCAGTCAGCATGGCAGCCCCCTTCTTATAATGAAGCAAGGTCCCACTTGCTTTTACATTGAAACCTGAAACATGTTACTGCTAATGTGCTCAGCTGATGGGTGACAAACCCCAGTCTCTTCATGATGTAGTCTGATTTTTCCTGAGGAGACATACTTCAATGTTTGTCCCAGATAGGGGTACCCATGGCAGACCCAAGAAATGATTGTTGTATTCAAGTCATGCTTGATGAACCAATGACCTTATTTACAAAAGTATGGCAGCTGAATCATCAAAACCCCACCAGAGCATCATTTAAAGCGGTGTCCCTTGAGCTTCCTGTGTACCTTCATGGAGGCTCCCAGGAGGAGGGAGGGGCCTTGAGAGTCTGGAAACTTTTAGTGGGCTTCCTGGGCCTTGTAAGTTTTATTAATTTCCTGAGTCTTATGAGCCATTTTCTTCTCTTTAGAAGGGAATGTTTCAGTTAATAGGAAATAGCCATCCAAAAGCATGGGAAATGCCCAAATCTGCGCAGAATTATCACCAAGAGCCTTCTCTCCCTGCCCTTTAGGAGGCCATCACATCTTGCAGTATTATGGATCCAGGACTCTTGTTTTTCTTTCTCTGTCCCTTCCTTTATTGTTTGGGCCTGAGGCTGTGAAAGTCTCCACAGTCACCACTTACATGGAGAGTTTGCTCTTATGGAAAATGGCAGCATTTCTTCATTTAATAATTCCCAAAATAATGAATGATTACAAAATAGGAACTTATGATTATAATCATATTATTTATAACAATTTTTTTCTTTTTGTAACATCCATAGAGTTCTAAATGTTCATTTTATTGGATGCACTCCAAATTTCTTGGATTACTGGCACTTATTTGACTTGAATAAGTTAATATGAAGTTTCTGAGTCATCATATAATAAGTTTTATTGTAAATATTTAAAACCTTTTGATTGGTATTACTCCATCAAGAGACTTTATTTTGGAGTATCTTTAAGCTCAGAGAAAAGTTGTAAAGATAACCCAGGGGATTTTAACACATCCATTACCCACTTGTTCCTAATGTAAACATTTTACATAACCACGCACATTTGTCAGTTTTGAAAAGATTAACCCTGGTGTGGTACCAACTAAATTACAGAATTTATTCTTAAAGGTTGAATTGTATTTGATTGCAATGACTAATGTCATTCTGTCTGAGGACCCAATCTTGGATCTCATTTGTCTTTCAGTCAGGATTCCTGTCATCTGTGATGGCATAATACCCTTCTTTATTCTTCAGATTTATTTTTGGAATTACTTGGTAGACAGTCTCTTCATTTGTTTTTTATTGGATGCTAACTCATCGTCTTTAGACTGGTTTATGGAAACAAGGGTATGTTACTTCAAAGGTGACGTGCTCTCATTAATCTTGACAGTAGAATACGGTATCAGTATGATTTGTTGGGGCTGGAGAGACATCTGAGTGGTTACGAGCATTTGCTGCTCTTCCAGAGGACCAGAGTTCCGTTCCCAGTATCCAAGTTGGGTAGCTCACAGCTGCCTGCAATCCCAGTTTCGGGAGCTCTAATGCCCTTATTTGGCCCCGGTAGGCACCAACCCATATACTCACATGCATATAAATAAAACTCAAAATAAATCATTGAAAAAATATGACTCATCACTAATGGTAGCAATCCTGGCCACTTGGTAAATGAAGCTAGAGTCTGTCAAATACTTCTTTCCTTTTTGTACTGGTATTCATTCTCTCTTTTGGCCTCTTGTTCTTTAGTTTTAAACTTGTTATGTAGCTGAAGATAGCCTTAAACTTGTGACACTCCTGTCCCTACCTCTTGAGTACTGCTATTACTTATTTGTACTGGCATATCTGGCTTCTATGGTGCTGAGGAGCAAACCCAGGGCTTCATGCATGCTAGGCAAGCACTCTGTCAACGAAGCTATTTCCACATCCCTCTATTTTTTTATCAGAAACAGGCATTGAACTCTGTTTGGAGGGCGGCGTGTCTTGATATCTCTTGGAATTTGTAAGAATGCCATGTCCCTCTCCTCTATTTGGGATTTCTATTTCATTTTTATTCTTCTGTGGGTTATAACATTGTTGTTTAATTTACTGCTCTAGTATTTCACTGCTGTAATGTTGGGAACTCTTTCAGGTTGTCTCTTGAGTTAAAATACATTTTGTCCGTTCATAGTCCTGATTTTAAAGGTCAGTTTTAGCAGAACTTTTTCAAATTTCCAGATCAACCACCTCTGCAATATCACCAGGCTTCATGCTTGTACCTTCACAGGTGATAACCATGCAAAGCCCATTATTTATAGAGTTCAGTCCAAGTGTATGTTCTATGCATTTGGCAAAATGAAAAGCAGCCTCCTTTATCCTGTTGTGTAGCAGAGAATGCTTTTTCCCCCTCTAAAGAGCTCATGGGTTTTTTTGATTCCTAATTACTTTGGCCTAGAGTAACTGTGGCTTCTCTACTCCTTCAAAGTGATGATTGTTTAATGAGGTTTCTATAATCTTTCTTAAATCTTCAACAGCCCATGAATAGTTAAAAGAATATATGTATGTATATAATTGCCAACATGTTAAAAAATAGAAAGTTGATTCATGTTTAGCCTTAGAATTCAATTGCTAGTACATGAATGAAATCATTACCTTATTTCAAATAGATGAATTCTTGCCAAGAACCCTGATGGGTAGGTCCCTGGAAACCAAAAGGGAACAGTGAACAGTTAAAGCTTCCAGGTTGAAGTGATGTGCTGAGCAAGGCTCGTGCAAGATGTACCCACCTCCAAATGTGGTTCTTGTGAATAAAGTCCTTCCTGCATCTTCCTGCATTTCTTCCTCCCTCTTATTTACTTCCTTTTCAGACACATAAATATTCTGAAGTATTTTCCAGATATGGAATCATAGTTGATAGACAGTGGGAACAAGGAAGACAGTAAATTTTGTAGTCCTCCAGGCTTGCATTCCAGGTTGATAGTTTGTAAGAACTGTACATATATACTTCTTTGGGTGCTATATTTTAATGTAGTTTTGGCACAGAAAAAGCAGCTTTTCTCAATTTTTGTTTCTGGCTAAAGATTTGATTACAGAAATTCTAATTAAGTGGTGCTAATTCAGTCTCGCACATTTGCACTCAATGTAATGGCAGCAGGATAGAAACTGTTGCCTTTAAAAGCCAGAAAATGTTGAATATGACACACATTCATGGAAATGACAGGGGCGGATGGAAACAGGCCTTGCCAACTTGTTAATTTCCCCTGGGGTTTACACAAATGTGGGCATTTATCGTGTTTTTACAGCTATGTACTTGCTGCAATTTGGAGTAATCCTTAAAAGAGATCAGTGTTAAGTTTACTCCTCCAGGAGAGGAGGAGGAGGAGGAGGGCTTTACCTTTAAAAGGCAACATTGGGCAGCAGAACAGTTAAGAAGTGCATTTAGCTCCTGTCTGTAAAAGGTATCTCTGTTCAGTTACCTTGATGGATTTGCTACTTTGTGTCCCCTGGAGTATAAAATGTGACCAATATAGTTTGGATTCCGGGGGACTTTTCTGGTTTGTTGAGCATGCAGGTGCTTAAGATGATGATTTAAATTAGTTTTAATGTCCTTGGGTAATCAACCGTACAGTATTTTGAAGCCACTAACCAAGAAGAAAGAAGAGAGTTATTGCAGTCTTCTACAATAATGAGACACATAAATCAAAAGGACGAACATGGAAACTTCTACTGAGCCCCAGGGTCTGATTTCTGGCACCTTAAAGGGATGCCTTGTTTGGATCAGGCTTGCTGTGATTATGCTACTGAGTCTGTAGAAAGGAAAAATCTAGATGCAAAGTGGAGAACCTCTATAGGGCTAAAAAACCCAGAACAAACAAACACAGCAACCGAAACAGACCATGTGGCCAGGAAGTCTGGGTCTAAGGAGGAGACCCTGAGGAGTGTCTAAAGCAGTGCTTCTCAACCTTCCTGATGCTGTGACACTTAATACAGTTCCTCATGTTCAGGTGACTCTCAACCATAACATCATTTCATTGCTATTTTATACCTATATTTTTGCTACTGTTATGAATTGTAAATATCTGATCTGTAACCCATATGAAAGGCTTTTTGACCTCAGGTTGAGAATCACTGATAATGCAAGGAAACATTCATTTCTAGAGGTGTGTGTGTGTGCGTGCGTGCGTGCGTGCGTGTGTATCAGTTACCAAATTCATGTTGCTGGTGGCAATCTAACTTGGATATGCAAGAGAAACAATGTTTTCCACTGTGAGGCTGAGAGGTCCAAGTTCTTCTAGATACTTATTAGCTCAGGCTTGGATGGAAATTCTCATCTTCTCTCTCACAGGATGACATGGAACTGTGCACATGGTTCCTTTTTTAAACTGTGAACTCCATTCCATAGCTATATATTTTACTTTTATGTTCAAATGGTAAACACGGGGACCACTTACGTGAGTTTATACCCTGCTACAGGCTGATATGACAATCTAGGATTCTGAAATGGCAGAAGGTTGATAGGCTGAGAATGGGGACATGAATCTCTTTTCTTTCAGTTTTCTCTTTCCTGTAAAGCTCACTGCAGCCCTAGCACATGCAAATGTATCTGATTCCCTCTCTCTGTGGGAATATTTGCACTAAAGGTGATTTCATTAGGATTTTAGAAATGTGTTGCTTTAGGTGAGTACTGGAGATCATCTAAGGCCGAGGGTCATTTTTGCCAATGAGGACCATGGTTAATTCATCTTAGGAGATGAGGTTCAGGGAAGGAGCGAAGTTTTGAATGTGATTGTCTACACATTACAAGGTTAAATATTTGTAGTCTTTAAGGAGCAAGGGTGTGTGTGTGTGTGTGTGTGTGTGTGTGTGTGTGTGTATAAATTATTATTGTGAGGGGGTAGAAAGAGAACTTCATACTTGTCCCTGGTTCTGGCCAGACTGGAATTTGTAGCTTTAAGACTGAGAAGAATTTCAGGACTAGCAAGCATAATGAAGCAGGGTTGGAGAGTGGAGGGGCTTGCCTGAGTTAAGGGCACTACTTCAGCCCTTAATTTGCACAAGTTATTTTAACACTCAGAGTGAATCATAAACCTCTGTTTTATGCATTTCAGTTAGTAGCTATTTAATCTCAAATTCAATCCCAATCAGTTTGGATTGGCTGTTTGGAGTACTGTCTGGAAATGGCGGAAGGCAGCGGTTCTTAACCTGCCTGTAGGGATCACATAACAGATTTCTTGCATATCAGATATTTACATTACATTTCACAGTAGTGAAATTGCAGTTATGAAGTAGCAACAAAATAATTTTATGGTTGGGGGTCACCACAATATGAGGAACTGTCTCAGCGGGTGGCTGCATTAGGAAGGTTGAGAACCACTGGCCAAAGGGGACTGGATAGGATGAGGTGGTCTCTGTGCTTTCAATGCATTTATCGTAGGTATTTAGTTTACGTGACCCCACATAGTGGCTTATTGTGTTGCTTTTTTTAAGCTCCTGACGTCTACTCTTTCTGCTCTTTCCTTTGTTGGTTGCCCTCCCTCATACTTTGTTTCATCTTGTGCTTTTATCTGGAGTATGGGTAACTGAGCTTGCTAACTCAGCAGTCTGTCTTCAGGTCCTATCTATCCTGCTGGCTATCTAAAGCCTCAATGAGTCGCCAGCTTATCAATCACTTTCCTGCTTGCTGAACAGTTATGGGGAAGAGCAGCAAATGGAAGGTTTTTGCCCTCCACCTTCCCTCTTCTCTTCTTCATGGTGCCTCACTGTCTTTTACTGCCTTGTATGGTGTTCATTTCCCTGGCTTATCAACAAAGATTGTGTGGGTGCAGTGTTCTGACTTGCTCAAAGTTCATACCTCTGTTCTTCAAAAAGCCCTCAGGTTGTGCTTCAGAAACCTATTGATTCTGATGGAAGTTGAGCACGGTGTGCAGGCAGCAAAATGACTCATGGATGTGAGTTCCCTGTTGCCCTGATTTTAAACTCCCTACAGAGAAAGTGTCACCCAGTTCTGACAGAGACTGTGAGCCAGGGCTGGGTTCCCCTTTGACTCAGGGATGTGTCACACTCCCTACCGGAAACTCACATTTTCAACACCAGTCATCATAAACTTGGCAGGCGGCCTTTTGGCGAGGTGTTGGTATTTGGTAGATTTATTTTTTTTCCCAGTTGCCCATGAAAAACAAACTCAGAAATCAGTTTTATTTCTCCCTTCCCCCTTGGAGATTTGTTTTGGAATAGTTTATCATTCCTCCATCTGGAGAATGCTCATTGTTGATCTGTAAAGTGTGGTTTGCTTAGGACCATGACAAGGTGACTGCGGGCCTGCACAGAGGGTAAAATAAACTGGGGCAGCGTGCCTGTTGGGGTGATGAAACCTCTTAGCTGGTGCTAGCCGGTGGGTGGCTGGTGACCCGGCTGGTGACCACAGGTCTGCACATCAAATACAGCTGGGATTGACTTGAAGTCTTCTGAGGTCTTTTTGCATGCCTGTCCAGTTACTCACTAAAGTAGGCAACTCTTTACCAAGCTCAGTGGTTTTGTGTTGAGAAAAATGCCCAGACTTGCCAGCCCATGCTAGGAACTTCCCAGAAGCCTAAAGGCCACAGCCCACTTTTGAGAAGAGGGACTTCTAGCTCATTCTCTGGTTTATTCTTATTGCTGATGAATGTTTTAATGGACTGTAATTCTAATCTGATGTCAGTAGCTTCTTGAAGGCATGGCTATTCTGCTCGTACATTTTCTGATGCCCAGCACTGGGGAAATCCAAGCAGAACCGACACTGTGGAGCTGTCAGACGGGGTGGGGCAGAGGATAATATTGGTCTTGTAGACTGTTCATGTCCTAGGTCAAAGCTATAAGTTAGTTACCAGCTGAGATATCGGCCAGAAAATTCTCCTCTGTGTGTCGTTATATGAGCCTTGAAGAAACGATTTACCAAAGCAGTGGATTTTCTTTTACTGGTCATTACAAAGACCTGTGAACTTTTTGTTCTTTAGCTACACATTCTAGGGCCCCATCCTCAAGATGGGTCTCAGTAGATCTTGGTGGAGCTCTCATGGTGGGGCTATTTATTTATTTTTTGTTTCAAACATTCTTATTGTCAATGGTGAAGAGTGTTACCTCTGACCTATCCCATACTTTATGAGTAAGTTTTTTTTTTTGCTCTAAAGTATTTTAATTTATTTTTTTATTATTTTTTTTACTTTTTAAATATTTTCATACTTTATTTACATTTCAAATGTTCCCCCCTTTCCAGATCTCCCATTTGGAACCTCCCCATTTCCTTCCCCTGCCACTATGGGGGTATTCCCCCACCCACCCACCCATCCACTCTTGTCTTCCCTCCTTGGCATTCTTCTATACTGGGGGATCTAACACTCTCAGGCCCAAGGGCCTCTCCTCCCCCTGATGGCTAACAAGACCCTCCTCTGCCACATATGTGGCCAGCACCATGGGTCCCTCCATGTGTATTCTTTGGTTGGTGAATCAGTCTCCAGGAGTATGGGGGGGGGGAAGGCCAGTTACCACTGTTGCTGCCTCCCTGGGAATGCAAACTCCCTCAGCTCCTTCAGTCCCTTCTCCAAGTCCTCCATCTGGGACCTCACATTCAGCCCTACTGTTGATGCTAAGTGACTCTTGGGTATTTTGAACTTTTGGGCTAATAACCACTTAACAGTGAGTACATACCATGTTCATTCTTTTGTGACTGTGTTACCTTGCTCAGGATGATATTTTCAAGTTCCATCCATTTGTCTGCGAATTAAGAGCTGACTAAATAAGCAATTGGGGGGGGGCAAAGGCTGAAGAGTTAAAGCACTTGTAAGCTCACCAACACATTTTGGATAGGACTTGGCTCTTTGCTCACCACTGAGTGAAGGCTTCATCTCCTCATCTGGGCCACTCCATAAGGACAACTCTGACATTTACTGGCCTCCTCAGGAGTGAGGAAGAGCACAGGTGTATTCATTACATTTTTGTTGCTATGGTAAAATGCCAGACCCAGAGTATCTTAAGGAAGGAGGCCTTTGTCTTGGTTCACAGTTCTGGTGGGCTAAGAATCTAGCGTGGGGAAGATATTAGCAATTGGCAGACACTATGACAAGAGAAGGAAGCCAGGGGATGGCATGTCCAACTGCAAACATGAAGCAGAGAGCAAACAAAGTGGAGTGAAGCTTGGAACCCCCAAAGCCTACCCCAGTGGTGCCCTTCCTCCAGCAAGGTTCCACCTCTTCATAACCTCCTGAAACTGGGGAACCCACCAACTGGAGACCAAGTGTTTAAATGCCCAAGACTATAGGTGACATTTATCATCAAGTCACCATGATGGGCAAGGTGGAAACTATGACCTGTTGTAACCTAGACTAAGAGGTAAATATCCAATCGCTTTTGCTATATGCTACTCATTGGCATGAGCCATTTGATCTGTGGTGTCTCTCTCTGTATCTCTCTGTGTCATCTGTCTGTCTTCTCTCTCTCTCTCTCTCTCTCTCTCTCTCTCTCTCTCTCTCTCTCT
>JADRCH010000014.1:17817979-17829946 GCA_019843965.1 Rhynchomys soricoides | reverse complement strand
TCTCTCTCTCTCTCTCTCTCTCTCTCTCTCTCTCTCTCTCTCTCTCTCTCTCTCTGTGTATGTGTACCAAGAACCGTGGACCACTAAGAGCCATCTTAGAGGATGCTCAGCATAGCATCTAACAGGAAGGATGTTATGAAGCAGGACTAGTGGGAAGCCAAGTGCCTAATCAGAGGGCAATAAAAGAGGTGATGTCATGGTAGCAAGTGGTGGTCTGGGATACTTCCAGTAGCAGATTTGTTTCTTCTTTGTGCATTTAATCCATTATAGATTGCTTTGGGTTCTGTGGCATTAGATCACTCTATTGCTGGCTGTTTGGGGATTCTTCTGCATGTCATATTAACTGTGAGACGTGGGTGATAGAAACAATTCTAAGAAATATCAGTGTGTACTACTACAGTAAAGGGAGAAGGTACAGAGAAGCTGTTAAAATTTCAAACTTCTGCCTAGGTTATTTCCTATCTCATTTCATTGGCTGAGCTGTGCTGTCTGGCCTGTCCCCACTTCACAGAAAGTGAAGATATCATGTATCTTACGAGTGGAAATCCAGAGATCCACGGTCAGCACTTAATCAGATACATGACAGCCCCACAGGGAGTAGTCAGTATGTCACCTTATACAGAGATCACAGGAGTGATTGACAGTGCTGTGGTCACTGCTAGTCTGAGTCTTGGCCAGGGCAGAGGTTGGGGAGGTATGACACATAGTTTCACAGTGTACTGGGTCAGTGTGAGCTGAGGCAGTAGAGAGAGCTGGGAGAGAAAAATGCTAATTCTTGTATCAGGAATGAAGCTTGAATTGCCAGCCTTTCCTCAGTCTTCTTTTTATTTAATCATCGAGTGGTATCCTGGAGCTTTTTTTTTTTAAACATTAATTTAGTGTGTGTATATCAGATGTATGTCAGGAGATTTCACATTGTATTTATGACAAAACTCAAAAATAGGCCAGTAAAAATTGACTTTACTTTGTGTGCTTCTTTGATGCCATGTTGAAATAAGAAATAGTCCCCTTTCTACAGATTTACTCTTCATGCCAAACCAATCCTGAGAACGGCAAAAGCTTTTCAAGAAACCTCGAGCACTTATTTCTTCATTTACTATTTTTGGAGGCTTGGGGATAATCAAATCTGTTTCAATCCCAAATTCACTCGGGTAGACCAGCTTTCTGTTTCTTCTCAGTTCAATATTTCATGTGTGTGTGTGTGCATGTGTGTGTATGTGTGTGTATATATATGTGTGTGTGTGTGTGTGTGTACTCTCGCGTGCACGCAATGCATGTGTGCCTGTGTGTATGTATGTGTGTGTGTGTGTGTGTGTGTGTATGTATGTATGTATTTGGGAAATTGCAAAAACCATGTGTAGATACAAGAATTTTCCCCTCGAGCTGCCAATTTTGAACAAGTAAACAGTGATGTTTTGCGTATTTTATGTGCAAGTTGATGATCTAAGTCCAATACTGGATGATCTGAGGCTGGATAACAGAGACATCCTTCACTATGTTTGACTTCACAGATTTTTGCTTCTATTTTCTTTATTTTTTTTTCTTGAGTGCTGGAGATGGAGCCCAAGACCTTGCAAATATTAGGCAAGTGCTCTGCCACTGAGCTACCCTCAGTGCCTGGGATTTAAGAATAGATAGAGACCTTATCTGGCATCAGTGAGAGGGGAGGCCCTTGGTCTTGGGCTTGATACCCCAGTGTAAGGGGATGCTAGAGTGGGGGAGCAGTGGGTGGGGGAGCACCCTCCAAGAAGCAGGGGGTAGGGGGAATGGACGGGGGTTTGCGGAAGGGAACCGGGAAGGGGGACAACATGTGCGATGTAAATAAATAAAATAACCAATTAAAAAAAGAAAAATGATCAAAAAAAAAAAAAAAAAGAATTGATAAAGAGTAACTATAGCTGTGATCCAGGTGTGGTTGACTCAAGTGATTCCTCCCCCTCCCCAGCTCTCTTTTCTTATTCTGACCTTCTCTTCTCCTCCTCTAAGAGTTTCAGTTGATCCGTTGCTTCGTCTTTACTGTGAACTAGGTAGAGATACAGAAAGGGAAGAGCTAGCGTTAATTATCTCCGAGAAGCTTAAAAAACAATAAAATAATGTGGTAATAGAATTTCAGGTAACAGGTCAGGGCTGGAAGGATGATTTTTGACCTTCATTAAGATCTGCAGGCCCATCCCTCCAGGAGGCTCACCTTACACAAGACGGCTAAAGATGCCAAAGGAAAGTTAGGATTGATTCTAAATATTTTGAATTATGCTAACATTGCAGGTGACCTGTGGGTAATAGAGATTTAACGTATGAGTGATTCAAAAGTATTTGTAGGTGATAAATTTTCTAAAAAGTGAATATTAGGCATATAAATCGATTGACTGCTTGCTACTATCATCGGTACTATAACTTTTAACCTTCAAAATACAAAATTTATTGCAATTAGTATCAAAATTTAAAAA
Source organism: Rhynchomys soricoides (assembly GCA_019843965.1). Classification (NCBI taxonomy): domain Eukaryota; kingdom Metazoa; phylum Chordata; class Mammalia; order Rodentia; family Muridae; genus Rhynchomys; species Rhynchomys soricoides. The sequence continues at coordinate 17,827,499 of JADRCH010000014.1, read as the reverse complement.
TTATTATCTTGAAGTAGCTGCAGCAAATATCTCTTTGTTGGATCTATCCAGGAGACTGATAGTTTCAGCTCTGCGGGTGACATTTGAAATCTTCATATGAAGAATTTTTCTCTGCTTTGCCAATGATGCAAGAAGGGTGGGCTGTAAAACTGAACCTTTAAAGTAGCCTGATGTGTCTTTGAACCAGCCTATGACTTTGAAGTTTCCCTGACAATGCATTACCAATTTTCCATTTTTACTGGGGGTTACTGTTTTTTCTCAATGAGGTTATTAAATTTAATTCTCTAAGGAGGTGATTTAGTGCATGCCTCTTAGAAAGTTATTGTATTTGTTAAAGTGTCTATTCCAGACATTCTCAGTAAAATTCTTCATCAGACAACTCCTTCTATACCCTTCCCACTCCCTCCTCTATTAAATAAATAGGCTCCTCTTCTAGGCATTGAATCCCTTTCCAGGTTAGGGTATATGCTGTTTAACTGTTGAATTATTTACATGCACAAGCATCTAACCAAGCCCTTCTGGGTTCACAATAGCATGTTAAACCTCTTTGAGTTGTGGGAATGATTTCTTCTCATGGAAAATCAAATGAAACAGGAGTAATGGAGATATTTTGGCGGTTTGTATTTTGGCCTGGAATGGTTGGGAGAGGCGAGTTTCTTTCGCTACTCCTAGGGGTAGAGAAATAGTGATGCTCTTATGTGTGTAAGGTATGTCAGGAAGACAGTCTGGATTCAGCTGTGATTGTGTATGATCAGAGACGGTCCACGTGAGCATCACATACACATGGCCAGGACACTGCTGGTCTCAACTAGGAAGGTTGCTACATTGCTAGATTAAACTCTTTCCCTGAGTCCAGCTGCAATAGATTCCAAAGACTTAACGAAGGGTGATGCAAAGCTTTTCCCACTTATCGATAGGGTTTTGGAAAGGCGGCTGTAGTCTTTAGTTTTATTTAAAGACAGAGCTAGCCTGAAGGCTTATCACGATAAAGAAAAACCTAGTTGAAACCATATCGCAGGTGATTCTGATAAATGCTGTTTTTCTTGTGTGAGTTCACTCTAGCATCAGTCTGGCAAATGTGAATGGTGAGGTTGAGACAGAGATGTAGCTGAGTAGTTTGGGTTCCAGGGCCGTGGCAATGGTGACATGGCTGCAGGCGGGGACGCTGAACTCCCATCAAGGGAGGTTGGGGTTGAGTGGCCTTCAGGTGCTCATTCAGGTGGAGATCCCAGCATCACTGTAAATCCACAGATCTTGGAGAGGGGTCGAATTTAGGTGTATAAATTCTGATGACATTTATTTGTGACTGAAGCCTCAGTGATGGCAGGGACTGCTCTTTAATCATGGAATGTGGAAGCTGCTATCACAGTAGGGTGACCTCCATGCTAATTGCCCCTAAACATTATTATTAAGCAATATTAAACGATTGGAGAAACAGCCAACATTCTCTCTTAAGGAAATGGGAAGGAAAGCTGTGTCTTTGACTGCTGGCAAATACCCAGGATGGCAAAGTAGTTGACAGAGGTTTAATGAAGCAGCCATTATATTTGGCCTCAAATTAACCTTGGTGTTAAAAAGAGTGAATAATAATGTTACTAATGTGACATTCACTTGAAAAACATGCTCATTTTGATTATAAATGAGAGGGATGATTGGCACAGAAAAGCTTGCAGTAGCAATGAACATTCTTTATTGGATGATTATTTTTTTAATTGAAAGTAAAATACATAGTAACCGTATTCATAATCTGAGTAGATTGGATAGCTCCAATTCAACCAAAGGTAAACATGAGTTATTTTTAGTGAAACTCTTTGATACCCATAATTTTAAGAGTAGAAACTTCAGGCTAAGGAAATATCTCAGAAAAGGAGGCTGAACGAATTTAAGATCTGGAGTATCGGGAGGAGGGCTGTGAGATGCTGTCTTCTGGACATGGCACGATTTGTTTCTTCTTCCAGTTCTGGCTTATTCATCTCTGGTCTCCCTTCAGCTTCACCCATGAACGGGCAGCAGCTGTGCTTTCACACACAAGACCTACACAAGATCAAGTTGCCGTTCTAGTAAATGGGGCAGACGGTCTCCGGGTGCCGTGCCATACTCGGAGCCATTGGCAGTGGATAGGTAATCGGGGAGAGAGAGTCATTTTCTTCTTGAGGATGTGGCTTCTGTTAGGTTTCCCATGCTCTAGTGGAAGGCCCCACATCTGTGTGAACATGGGCAGCATTACCAGACTTAGTAGGTTACTTAAAACAAAAATAGAAATTGAGTGTAGTATGTTGCTAAGCCAGAGAAAGAGTCAAGATAACAGTCAATTTGGCAAACGTGATTTTTTTTTTTTCACTCTCCCGTGGTTCTGTGAAAACAACCGATTTTGCATTTTATCTTACTAATTTTGTTTTCATTGGTTCTGTGATTCTGGTCTGATTAGTATCTAATACTGATTCAGTAACATTGAATGGGCCTCTACACCAGGCTTAGGTGATACAGGGATGAATAAGTGAGAGTATCCATCATTAAGGATGAAGGGTTTGGTGGAGAACAGAGGAATAAGCCAGAACTGTAAGAAGAAACAATGGTGCTGGGAGGAAAACGATCAAGCACAGACAGTGCGCAGGAAATTCTCTGGATATTTCCAGCTCTATCCCACAGAAACAATGAAGCTGACAAACAGACCACAGCAGATTAAGTCGCTATAGAAGTTGGTCATGCACCATGACATACTAGGCAAGCTGGTCAGTTTGGAAGGCTAACCCAGAACTGGTGCTTGCACTCTAGGAGGTCCGATGTCAGTTGGAGGGATGAGAGAGATGAGGCCTGGTGGTTCAGGCATTTTTGCTTTTACCAGGTGATGATATTTGGGTCCCAGTAAAGGTAGCAGAGTAGCCAGGGCTGGGCTCTCCTTCTGGGATAACCTGTTGATTTCTTAAATCCTATGTCCCTGCACACTTTCCTTCTAGTTCTGATTTCTGTCTCATGAAACACAACCAGGCTGCCTTAGGCGGATAGTGACACTAGGCATCTGCCAAAGGGACAGCACCACCCACAGCCTGTCCCTTCTTTTCTTGCTCCTTAGGAAATTATTTTTTTCCTTTCCCTTAATTATTTACAATGGTAGTTCATTCCTCAGCAGACTGTCTTTCTTTTCCTTAATCCATAAACTTGTCTTCATTTTCTCTGGCATGGGACTTTTCTTTCTCTGTGCTCCAGATGTAGACTAAACTGCCTTAATCCTGACCAGCAGCAAAATAATGTAAACAATGTTGCTCTGTTGGGAAGACACTGCATGGCTGGAGCCAGTATCTCCATTTGCTTAAGCCTTGGAAAGGCCCAGAAGTTCTACTGAAAAATCTTTGACTTTCCTGACTTTTCTATTGCCTACTTGAATATAATGTTCTTTTGATAATATCTGTATTTAAGATAGAAGAATTGAATATTCATTCCTGGTTTTTGCATATGTGTATAAGGGGTCCATGTATATGTGCATATTTATATGTGTGTAGGTGTATGTTGGGGGGGTGCACATATGTGTGTGCCCAAGAATGACATCAAGTGTCTTCCTCAGTAGGTCTTCACTTCATATATCGAGGCAAGGGCTCTTACTTGAATTCAACCTCTGCTGATGTGGATAGAGTCACTAGCGAGGCTGTTAAAGGTATTCGGTCTTTGCCTCTCCTGAGCTGGGATTACAGGCAGGCCTTCATGGCCACCCAGCATTTAAGTGAGCATTAGGAATTTATGTTTGAATGGCAAGAGCCTTACCAGCTGAGCCATCTCCCTAGCCCCTGTTCATCTTTATGTTTTAAACATAAACTTTTTGGGTAGTGCACTTTTACAGTATTATGTATTGCACCATATATGGAGCATAGTTTCCATGACAGACTGCTTTTAAATAGCTGACATAGAAAGTAATTCTTTGAGAGTAGTTGCTTCTTCCTATTTATTTATTTTCTCTCTTATTTGGTTATTCACTGCATAATTGCTGGTGTGTCGTATTGTTTTAGTTTCCTTTCTGTTGTTGTGATAAAGCAGTTCTATCAACAGCAATTTAGGGGAGGGAAAGGATTTATTTCATATTACAGGTTAGGGTCCATCACTGGAGGAAACTCAGGCAGGAACTCAAGAAGGAACATGCAGCAGAAGCCACAGAGGAATGCTGCCTGTTGGCTCTGTTGCCATGATCAGTGTTTTAGTTGGGGTTTTACTGCTGTGAAGAGACACCATGACCAAAGCAACTCTTATAAGGACAACATTTACTTGGGGCTGGCTTACAGGTTCAGAGGTTCAGTCCATTATCATCAAGGCAAGAGAATGGCAGCATCCAGGCAGGCATGGTGCAGGAGGAGCTGAGAGTTCTACATCTTCACCTGAAGGCTGCTAGTGGAAGACTGGCTTCCAGGAAGCTAGGATGAGGGTCTTAAAGCCCATACCCACAGTGACACACCTTCTCCACCAAGGCCACACCTCCTAGTAGTGCTATTCCCTAGCCCAAGCATAGTCAAACTATCACAATCAGCATGCATTTTCCTTCTGTTCTTTCTAAAAAATGTTCATCTATGAGAATTTCAGTGTCTACAGTGAGGTGTGATCCTCTCTCTCTCCCATTTTCCCTTCTAATTCCCTCCCAACTTCATGGCTTTTTATTTTCTTTGATAACCCACCAAGTCCAGTTAGAGAGGCAAATAAGTGCATGGGTGTGGAGCCATCTGCTGGAACTTGGGAAACCTACCAGGGGCCACATCCCCAATAAAGAAACGATTTCCTCCTACCCCACCAGTTATCCACCGCCTTGCTGTTGAATGGGGTAGAGATGAGCTACTTCATCTGTGCTGACTCCTGGAAGTGAAACCCCAGAAACACTCTGGCCAGTTCTCTCTCTTAGCTTCATCCTTCTCTAAGGACCATGGACGTAGGAACCCACCTTTTCCTGGATTGAATAAGGAGGAAAGAAGATTAAACAGGGAAAAAGAGATTCGTGTCTTAAAAATATTAATGATCTTTTCTTCCTCTACAATAAGAGACTTAGGCATCAAATTTAGGGGTCAAGAAGGGAAGGAAGCAGGAAGCCTCACGAGGCTGATGGGATTGTCAATGACAAGGCCTGTGCTTTGGCCTGAGGTGGTGGAAGCTGGATTAAGGGAACCTTCTGGAGGGGTAAACGCCTACTGTGATCTCCATCAGGGAGTTCCTGGGTTACACTGAGGTTCCATATGAGTCTCTCCATAGAAGAGAGAGACTCAGATAACCCATGGGCCTTATCCAAGGATTTCACCAACTCTTATCTATGCGTTATCTTAAAGCAGAGCTGCTCTGGTTGCAGAATGTTGCCTTTGAATGGGAAGCTTCTGAGTCAAGAAACCATTAGTCACTCAAAAAGGAAGTAACAGAAGGTCATTCATGGAGGGGACATTCTTTCATTCAGTGACCTGTCCAAAGGAGAGAGCACAAATGCCTAATGGCTTTCTTGACCTCCTAGGACACTGGATACTCCAGAAGGGGAAGCCACAGTAATAACGTTGGGAACTCTCCTGATGCATTATCTCATTGTGTGCAGGGTCTTATCGAATGTTAATTAAGTTGGCATTACAGGCAGAGAACTCTGATGTCTAGGAATACTTTCTCATTCCATGCAGAAGGTGAGGAGTGGCTCTCTAAGGCGCTCTTTGTGACTCCTAAGGAAACAACAGACAAAGGAGGCTTTTGTAGGATAAAGAAACACGGGAAAAACTCTTGGGAAACTTGAGGATGAGGTAGTCGCGGTGCATACGTGCATGAGTTTGTGTGTGTATGTGTGAGCACGCATGCACATGCACACACACACATACACGCACATACATGGACGCACACGAATGCATACACAGATAGTCATTTGTGGTTTTACATTTTCAGCTGCCTCTGATTACCTTATTAGTTCAGATTGGCCTCTTTCAGGGAGACTAGCTGGAAATAGGCTTTGAAGTTGTGAATGGGACCATAAAACAGACAAGTCTGGGGAGGGAGCTGGGTAAGCAGCTGCCAGTGGGGGGTGTCTGGAAGGCTCCTGTCAGCAATAACCTGGCTTTAGGTTGTGTAACCAGCAGGGAAACCAATAAAAAATATCAAACTGTTCAGAAGAATTGAGCATAGAAAGCCACTGTCCCCAGTAACCTTCCCCCTATGCCAACTCACTCTCTTTTGGCACAGCCCAGTCCAGCGTAGCCTTTCCCACAGCTATGGAGAAGTATACACGGTCTACAGGTCATTTAATCTTGCCCTGTGGTGAATGCCTTGGCCATTTCTGGTTTCAATGTTTAGTAGATTGAATGGTGTTTTCCTCCAACCAGTGAATTTGATTTTACTTAATTAATTTAAGGATCTAAGGATGACCACATCCTAATTTACATGGCCCCAAATTCAATTTTAAGTTTTCTTATAAGACAGGAAAAGAAGGCGCGGGGAGGAAAGGGGGCCCTGTGAGGATGGAGGCATAGATCAGAGTGAGGAAGCCACAAGGCCACAAGGAGTCTTAGGTCCCAAGAAGTTAGAGGGTACAGGAAAAGTTCTCTTTTAGATCCTATGGGAGAAGTGTAGTTCTGCTCAACACCTTGGTTTTGGGCTTTGGGACTCCTTAACTAGGGGGTAGATTCTCTTTTAAACCAGCCAGTTCATAGGTTATTTGTCATAGAAACCTTAGGAATCAGAGACTGAGCTGGAGTTCTCATCCATGAGCATCTCTGGTTCTGCAAGACAATACTCAAGACATAGCTGTGCATGTCTGTGGTATTCTGATTCTGTGTTCTGGTGATCCATCCCCCTCCTCTGCATCCTGATACTAGGAATAATTCTACAAGTGACCATAGCAATGGCTGTACCAAGCACCGTCTTCCTTAACCTTCAGGACAACCCATATATATTTGCTCTCTCTCTCTCTCTCTCTCTCTCCCTCCCTTTCTCTTTCTATCTTCTCTCTCCCTCTTTGAAAATGGAGGTTTAGAAGAATTTAATCATTTGCACAGATTGTAGACTGATGTAGGAGGTTGGGTTGAGGGTCAGACCAATTTCCATCTAGATGGAAGTTCTGTGCTCTCCTTCTCAATGCTGGGATGAGAAGATAAACCACAGTATGGGCCCTGTGCTGTATGGCTGTACTCTCTCATGTTCTGGACCCTGGATGGTGAGTTCTGGGTGGAGGACGTCTTATGTACAGGAAAAAAATATGTTCTGAAAGGAAAAGCTAAAACCCACAGGGTCCCGAAAACAGTACCAGACAGATGGCCCATTCTGGAACTCAGCCTGAGAAGTGGACTGAAAAATCCATCAGTCTTGGGCTTGGGAAGATGACTGTGCACGTGTAAGGATGGGAGTTGAATCCTCAGCACCCAGCGGCTGTAATGCTCTACCTGTAGTCCAAGTGTTCAAGGAAGGTAGAGGTGGGATTCTTGGGGCAAGCTGGTTAGCTAGGCTGGCTGGATTGAGCTCTGGGATTGTGAGAGAATTTGCCTCAATAGATGAGATGGCGAACAATTGAGGAAAACACACACACACACACACACACACACACACACGCACACAAACACACACGCACACATGCATGCACATGCATGTGCATTAGCATGTGCATGCATACCTGCACATATGTGTACCCACATACATGCAAACATACATAAAAGTATGCACCACATACACATGCAATAAGAACCTCCTCAGTCTTGACAGTAAACTTTCAGTTGTTAGCCCTTTTTATGTGACACCTGTTGCTCTATGTCTTTAAAAAATATTTATTTTACTTTTATTTGTGTGTATGGGTATTTTGTCTTCATGCACAGGCGTCTATACCACATGCATTCCAGGTGTCATGGATCCCCTGGAACTGGAGTTACAAATAGTTGTGAGCTTCTGTATGAGTGCTAGGACTTGAACCCTGGTCCTCTGGAGGAGCAGTTGCTACTCTTAACCACTGAGCCACCTCCCCAGCCCTTGCTTTAAGTCTTAAATGTAGTCATCTATTGCAAACAGGTGCTCAGTTAGAATGGAAGGTTTACATAGAACTGCTTAGTTTTCTGACGTGGGTAAGTTGTTGACTGAGAAACCAATGAGAGGGAGAAAGAGCCCTTGCCTCCTGCAAGGAAGTTCTGGATAGGTTACTAAGAATATCAGGCTGGTGATATGCTCAGTGGGTAAAGGTGCTTGCTCTCAAGCTTCATGACCTGACTTTGATTCCTGTAAACCAGACTGTGGAAGGAAAGAACGGATTTCTTCAAGTTGTCTTCTGACCTTCACACATACAGTATGATATGCATGTGCACCAGATATACATCCACGTATGTGGCATGCAATAGCGTGTGTGTGTGTGTGTGTGTGTGTGTGTGTGTGTGTGTGTGTGTGTTCCTGGTGCACACTAGGAATGAGGTCATTGGTCATTGGTTATTGTACATCAGGAGCGTGACAGCAGTGACTGAGGATGGAGCCAAGAAGAGCTTGACCTTGAGATCCATGGTTATGACCAGTGAAGTCTGGAGCATACTGAGTCAGCCCCTAGTGCCTGTGGGTTTTGTTCTCACTGACCTCATTATTGCAGCCAGGGAAGGGAGGGTTCAGCTGACAGGACCACACAGCCTGTGCACTGTTGACTGAGTGACGAGACCCTTGGTGCAATTTCCTTCCAACAACAGTGTTCTCTCCACTGGTATTGATGGATCCCTTCAATTCATCAGGAGCAATAGGCAGACAGGTTTCAGGCCTGGGATATATGTAGCTCAGCATGTACACTTGCTTTGCATGTGTAAAGCCCTGGCTTCCATCTCCAGCACCACACAAAAGAGAAAGAATCAGACAAAAAGCTGGTTTCTGCTGATGGAGAATCATGTTCAGTTCCTGGTCTCGCTGGGCCCTGCACCAGCATCTCTTGTTACCTTCAGAGAAAGGAAAATGGTTAACATGTTGCTTGTTTCCGCACGGTGGGAGAACATCTCCATCTTGTGGTTACTTGCTCCTAGCTTTAGACTCTACAAATAGAAAGGTTCCCCGCTCCTCAGGTCTCCGTCTTTGCTGTCATGTTGGATTCTGATCAGGCAGGACTGTCCGGTCTCATATATGCTGACTCTAGTCATTTGTAGCTAGAGTACACGTTCAGCATTTTCAAAGTTCTCCCAAGATGACTGTCTCCTTTGTTCCTCCAGATGGTCTTTAAAAAAGGTTTTGATTAGCATACACTAATTATATGTAGTAACGGTTTTCGTTATGATATTTCATACGTGTAGGTATTTTGGTCATATTCTCCTTCAACATCCTCTTTTTGTCTCCCTACTAAGTGGCAGGTGACACTCCTCTCTTTCCAAGAAGTTCCTGTGTGTGTATGTCTGTCTATCTCTCTCTCTATCTTTGAATGTCTGTGCCTCTGTATGTATAGTCGTTGTGTGTGTGTCTGTCTCTGTATGTGTATGTCTGTGTATATGTCTGTATCTGTGTGTATCTATATCTCTTTCTTTGTATGACTGTGTGTGTCTCTGTGTATGTCTGTGTTTGTGTGTGTGTGTCTGGTATA
>JADRCH010000014.1:17755999-17817969 GCA_019843965.1 Rhynchomys soricoides | reverse complement strand
TGTATGTTTGTGTGTCTCTGTGTATGTCTGTGTTTGTGTGTGTGTGTGTGCGTGCGTGTGTGTGTCTGTTGGGTGTTTCATTAGAGTTGCTTGCAGAAACATGAATGAGAGATTATTTGCAAGAGAATGAGCTCCTTACCAGTGATTATATCACAAGAAAATGTCCCTTTGTGTCCCAGAAACCATTACTTACCTACAGATCTTCAGAAAAAGGCAAGACCTTTGTGAGATCCTCGTCCTGACAGCCATTTGCTGCCTGTAAATGCCCTAGGATGCCACATAGTCCATGTGATATGAAAGAATTACTTTAAAGAGGAGTCCAGGGAGTTTGATCAGTTGAACCCAAGCCTAAAAATCTCTGATGCTTTTACTTTCAGATTCATGATCCCAAATGCTGCTCTGCCCTGTCCCCAATTTCATAAGCATGTGGGAAAACAGCATGTAAGTGACAGCGGAAAGCTGGCCCGAGTGACTGGGTCTGGCCAGGCCAGCATTCATTTAGATGGCTTTCTTTGCCTTATCAACTGCTTTTGGTATTCTTCTCCAGTTCGTGCAGGCTGCGGTTGGTATACTTCAGAAGCTATACCACAATATTATGAATATTACTTCGAGGAAGTTGAGACTGCAAAAACTGAATATAATTTGAAGGTATGGTTGATGTTGTAGCATAGCACATTAGAGTGTGAGATGATTTTTCTTTGCATCAGAAAGAAAATTAAATATAGTGAAGTGGATTTTAAAAATGTACTGCCAATGGAATAAACTTCAATGTTTAGGCATTTGCGTTGGTCACTAACATTTATAGATTGTTTGAGACATATAAAATGCTCTTAAAGGCAAGGTGGTCATGCACACTGCTAGTCTTAACATTTGGGAGGTTGAGGCATGAGGATCATGAGTTCGAGGCCAGCCTCTGCTATATACAGAGAGACTGGATAGAGGGTTTGAAGGGAATATCTTGATCGCATAGAATAACATAAAGAAGTGTCTTGGTGAATAGACTGCACTCCTGGAGGCAGTATCTTGAAGCAGACAGTGCAAGTCCTTGATTTATATATGTCAGTATCTTTCAATGCTGATTTCTCGGAAAACGGCTCAGGAAGGTTAGGGATATAGCTCAATTGATAGAGTGCTTACCTACCAGGCATGAAGCCCTGGGTTCGATCCCTAGTGCTGCATAAATTGAACATGGTAGCACATAACAAATCCCAGTACTTGGGAGGGAGATTGATCAGAAGTTCAAGCTTCTCCTCAGCCCTATGGGGAGTTAGAGACCACCCTGAGCTAGAGACCCCATTTCAAAAATAAAAGTATAAAATAAAAGAAGAAGAAAATTTCTCATGAGCCTGAAAGCTTTGCTGGACCGGTAGGGAGCGAACAGTTTAAAGCGGAGACTTTGCTATTTGTGAGGTAAATGAAACAATGGGTTCATAAGGCTGGTGGGATGTGGAGGTGGGACTTGATTAGTGACCAGTAAAACTGGAAACTCGAGCTGAGGACTTGTAATGCTGTCTGACCACAGTGTCGAGAGCATATCACTTAAAAATACCCAGGCAATGTGAAGGCAGGCCGAAGTGGGTCAAGGTTGAGGTTTGGAACCACCGACTGCTTTTGCAGCCAAGTCATGTTAGAATACAGGCGAAGTATGGTTGTGAGTTTAGAACATGGGTTAACACCCGAGTTCCCTGCACATAAAATAGCCTAGGGAATCATCTCCTATTGTCAGGGCATTTCGTATCAAACAAAGAAACATGCATGCCATCTGTCAGTGGTTCTCAGGCTGGGTGATCTGACCTCCAAGTGATAGTTGGTGATGGTTAGCAGTGTTGCTGATAGTTATGGCCTGGGGAAAGTTCCGAGGGGCACATGTAGTGTGTAGATGGCAGGGCTGCAGCTAGGCATACTGTGATCGGTAGGGTGGTGTGTAGATGCAGATTGAAAGAGTGGGTTTTTGTTGTTGTTGTTCTCATTTTGTTTTATTTTGTTTTTATTTCCTGGTACTTATGTTTCCAATTCAAATTATGATTTTTTTTTTTTAAAAACTGCTGCTTTCTGTCAATATCAGAAGTTCCTTTGCTTGATATAAAGTTTAAAATCAATGTCATGAATTCTTTCTGATGATTTGTTTATAAGATTTAAAACTGATTGCTTGCCTCAGAGTGTAACTCTCGGTAGAGGGCTTGTGTAACACACAGAGGGTCCTGGGTCCTCATCACCATGGAAACAAGCAGGGTGCTGTGGTTCGTGCTTGGAATTCCCATAGTTGGAAGATGGAGGAGACAGGGTGGGTCAGGAGCTCAAGATCAAGCTTGACCACATAGCAGGTTTGGGCCAGCCTAGGCTACAAAACAACAGCCTATTGTTTGCTTTCCAAGTTCATTAAGCATAGACCTAATGAGTCTTACCTGAGCCACACAATAAAGGAGCTCTTAACTTGTTGCAATATTGGCCAAATATACTTGTTCAGTTTCCTGATGGTTGTTGATATGAACCTAAGGCAAAGTTATGTGTCTCACATATACTTATCCTGAAGCTTAGAGCTGGTAGAAATTTTTCTTTCTTTTTACCAGAGTTTCCCATTTTCTGTGGAAGAATATTGTGAATTTCTGTGGAAGAAGAGAGTTGGAAAATTGGGGTAATTCCATTATTTCATTTACTTTCTCACAGATGTTGTGAAATGTATCATGTTGGAATAATTCTAAAGGGGTGGAAAAGCCTTTGAAGATACCTTGTGGCTGTGTTCATTGGCTTGAGAGTTGACTCTTTTCCCTGGACACTTAATGAGACATCTGCAGTTCACTTGGTAGGATTGCAGATGCTGCCTTTGGTGGTCTGAAGTTTCTCATTACGAGGAGCAGGAGCCGATACATACTAAATCTGTTTCATGCTTGTGCCGTTGTCATTAACACCGGGCTGCTCATGCTAATGAAGACTGACGCCATTGCTGAGTGCTTAGCTTGTGTCAAGCACTGAGTGCTGTTCATGAATTACCCCTTTTATCTTTATCATAGTACACTGAAGTACACACTGTTATGTTCATCTTAGAGGTAGGAACCATGCCTGGAAAAGTTAAGCTATTTGACTGTAGTTATACAACTAGGGAGTAGGAAGGCCTGGAAAGAGCACCACTCTACTAACGACCTTTACTGTTCTCAAAGAAGGAGTTGGGATGAGATGGTGCTTTAGTGGATAGCACAGAGAAATCGGACCTTAGCTCTCAATTCCAACAGCGGAGTATGATGACATCATCCCTTAAAGCTTGGCATGGACAGAGAAGATACCTGATGGTAGAAGAGACGAAGTTCAAAAAGGTTGATGTTGTTCTGTCATTGTCTCCTCTTTGCCATCACTGGGAACAGGGCATGGGACTATGGGTGTGCACTAGTGTGTGTGAACAGTGAGAAGACTGCTCCAGTCCTCCTGGCTTCTGTAGTCTAGACCTCTGTACACAATGTGCTGCTCCAGTTGTACCCAACCACCAGCTGGGCTTGTGGGAGCTCTGGGCATCTGGACAACAATTTATGGAGACACCCTGTTCATATCCAGGAAACATGTTGGAAGTGAGAACTGATTTGGTCTTATCTCCTCCCCTCCCCCTCCCTCTCATCACCCTTTCCCCTCCCTCCCTCCCTCCCTCCCTCCCTCCCTCCCCCTTCCTTCCTCCACCTTTGTGCCTACACACATGTGCATGCATACGTATGTACAAGAATTTTTCCATCACACCCACTGGAGGTGATGGGGAAAGTAAAGTCTTCTCCCATGGACATTTGCATATACCTGATAGATCTCTTTTGTCGTCCCCCCAATTGCTCTTAGGCCCCTTTGATCTGTGAACAGATAAAGTGCAGATGTGTCAGTGCCAGCTGTGGCAGAGCTGTTGAGTTTTAGCCTATTTTTGACTGATGAAATAACTGAGCATAAATGAGGAGTCTGTAAACCCAAGAGTTCTCAGGGGGTGTTGGAGAGCCGGCTGTCTACCCAGGACTGTCTGATGTCAACATCTGCACTCACTGACCCTCCTTTATGTTTGTGTCTGGGGCACCTGGTTGTTAATAAGCGTTGGAAGAGGGATACTGCTTGTGAACGTGCCCAGAAGGAAGCAGAGCATTGTTTCCCCTCAGTGTGGTTGTTGATGCTTGGCTGTGGTCAGAAGGAAGGCTTCTGTTCTCAGGACCCTTACCCTGTCTGTGTCCCCCAGGTCTGGGTTGCCCAGTCTGTAGTTGGGTTTCACGATCTGTCTTCTGAGCCCATCCAGGAACACCTTCTGAATGTCCCCTGGTGCTGTGTGACTTTCACTTTCTCTCAATCTAATAGTCTCCAAATGGGGCTGATGCTGTGCCCTGAGACAAAGGGATGCACCCTGCATGTAGCCCAACAAGTGCTGGCTCTGAGTTGGCACTTCTGGTGTGACTGAGTGGACTGGATGACCTTCTTTGCATTCCCAGTTTTTTATCGGAAGTATGAGAAGCTCGGAGGACTAGGTAATCTCATTCTATAGTTCCTTGCCATGTCTTTAAAAATATGGAAACTTTGTGAGGTTGTGCTAAAAGTACACATTACACACATCAACACAAACAACTTGAAACAATTCCAAGGGACGCAGAGGAAACAAATTCTATTCAAACAAGTATTCCATATATAATGGCTATGTTCTTTATTGGGTTTTATGCATCTTTGACAGACTGTGTGTTTTAGTCAGGCTTGCTGCTATGTCAGGGTTGTTTGTCTGAGGGTGGAAATATTTGTTTTGACTCTCAGTTTCAGAGATTTTAGTCCATGGCCCTCAACTCTGTTGATTTTGTAATGCATATTACAGCAGTGAGAACAGGTGGCAGAGGCTACTTCTGCCTCTCCCCCCTCCAGGGTCTCTATTCTGGCTATCCTGGTACTTGCAATGTAGACCAGGCTGGCCTCAAATTTATAGATACCCACCTGCCTCTGCCTCCACAGTGCAGGAACTAAAGGCATGCGCTACCAAGCCAAGCCCAGTTCTAGATGACTCTCAATCCAGTCACAAAAATTAACTACACTATAGCATTTCATGTGAAAGTATTTTTTATTATAAAAGGCATTTAAATAAAATAATCTTATATTAGAAACTGTAAAACTTTGAAACTTCCCAGCGGGGCTTTGAAGTACATGAGGGAGGTTTCGAATTAGTATTGATGCTGATGAAAGGGTTTGACCATTCCATACAGGAAGGTCCTGGATTCTTCTGCCCTCCCTACCCTCTGAGCACTCACCTTCTGCCTTCATCTGTACTGGATTCATAATCCCCTGCCCCTGGGGAGGAATTACTAGTGAAAGGGTTTCAGATGAAATTTTAATATCAATGGGAATGTTGGGTAATTATTTTTCAGTTTTACTTTAAATAAAGGTAATTGAGAATGCACTTGGGGAATTCCACATCCCACAGAAAGACCCAAGACCTTCCCAATGGCCTAGGAATTGCACATGGTGGTTAAGCTCCAAATTCACGGTTCCCTTGAGTCTCTTGTTTCCTGCACATCTCTATCCCACGTTCCCACTGAATGTGGACTTGTTGCCACCAGCGTCTTCCTTTGTTTTCTTCTTTTGCTGAAGATTGAACCCAGGCCCTTGAATCTGCTGAGCACATCCTAAACACTGCGTTTCTCCTCTAGTACCTGCATTTTGTTCTGTGTTGCTCCAATGCCTCCTTCCCTTGAGTGTCTTCTTCACAGATATAGACTCCCTTTTCTCTGGGAGGAGGCTTCAGTGCCTTTAAAATTTCTTTCCTAGCCCAGGTGGCAGGTAGGAAATCTCAGGGTGAGAGGCAGAGGCTCCTCCCCATGGGATGCGGTCTTGTGCTGGAAGACACATGGCATCCACACTGACACTATAGACTTTTCTCAAGTGGAACGTAGCTTTCAACAAACTAGCATGCTGGTCATAACATTCTAGCCCATTTCAGGTGTATTTGAATCAAATCTTTGTTTCATGGATTTGTATTTTCAAAGGGAAATACATGAGCAAAATCAAATATTTGATTTACAGCAGTTGAGATGGCTAAAGGCAAATGCCCCTGGCTTGCTCCCCTTCCCCTGACTCTTTTGTCCCTGTCCTCTTTCATGAGAGAGCCCATCTTTCAGGTCTCTGATAGGATTTGGTTTACTAGCTGGGTGGAAACAGTTGGAAAAAACCACGTAGTTAGAACAGAATAGTTCTGCAACATTTTCTTGCCCCCATCCCATCCCTACTGGCAGCTAGGATATGCCTGCTCAAAACATTTTCTGTGTTTTCTCTTCACGCGCTCTGTGTATCCCAGTGTAAGCACTTCCAAGATATTTTCTTCTTTTCACTTTTAATAAGAACATATGTTACACACACACACACACACACCCACACACACACATAGACACACACAGACACAGACACACAGACACACACACAGACACAGACACACAGACACATCCACACAAACACCCCCCCACCTATATATATAAAACATGTGAGCAGATGTTACTTTTGTTTCTTTGACTTAAAAATGCAGTTATTTCCATCAGGGAAAATCAGGAGTGTCCAGCTTGGGGGCAGGCTGCTTGATCTCTGTGGAGGGGATCTATGAAAACTCTGGGGCAGCCATGCTGTTGCATAGCTGTGCTATTGCTGCTGGTCTCCTAGGACTCACTGTGGCCTTTATGGAGAGTCTCATGATAGCAGTGCATCTCAGGGAAAAGAAATCATCCGTGTCTAAGCTGTTCTTTTCAACCTGTCAACAGAACGGTTAGTACCTTGAACTTAGTGCCTCCTGGGTTCCGCATGGGTGGAATCTGAAACTTCAAGAGGTGAAGGGAGACTCTAAGGAAGGAAATGTGCTCTGATAGAAGGTAGCTGAATACTCATGTTTATGACTGCTAAATCAACAGAGCTACCACAGTTCCCCACATCTGCAAGCCATTTGCAATAATTTTGTTAATCGTCCCACAAAACAAGATGTTTGAAAACAAGCCCCCCCATCTTTTTGTTGATGATGTAACAGAGCTAATTAATGTTAGTCATTCCCAGAGAGTGAGAGAATAGGGATTTAAGAGTTGTATTGTTGCTCTTTGGTCATGCATCCTTCTTTCCTTAAGACTTCGTCTCAGATACATTTTAAGAAAACTAAAAATGTACTTTTCTGAAGCCCTTCTGGATCTAGGCGGGCTGATGGAAGATGTGGGCTCTGGAGCCATTTTTGCAGTTGTTGACAATTGCTTCACTGTTTTAAAAATTGGTAAGTTACTTCACATTTCTGACCCTAAGTTTCCTCATCTTTAGAAGGAAATGTCTGGACCCTGTGATAGCCTGAGTTCCTGTTAGCTAGCTGGGCATTGCTTTTCACTGATGAACTTATGATTGGCCTCTCTGAAGGACTGTAGACCACCTGATCATTATCCCACAGACTATATATGAAGTCTGGGGGAATTACATGAGGCCATTTACTGTAATTGGATGTCAGTCCATTTTGAGTGAGCACCACAAGGTGATATTGCTTTATTTCTTACTGACTTAGAGCCCACAGATTCCCCACTTAGCAGACATGTGATCCATCCCTTTGACATCGGCAAATATGCTGTTTTCATGAGGTTACAAACCCCATGGATTTCTGAGTTAACATGTGAGGTAATGCCATCTTCTGAGTGAAAAACAAATACACTTACCCATTCCTCCAAAGAGAGCAGATTTTCCCCCACTTAAATATTTCCATTACCAAATGTAAACATGCTTAAGGTGGAAACATTTCCAAATTTGTACCATATATTTTTGTTCTAGTATAAGGAAAAAGTTGCTATGAGACCAAAAAACTACTCCTTAGGTAACCTAGTTACTTAGGAATTAACAAGGAATGTTTCCATTCCATGCTTCTTTGAAATAAAACTGTAATTAAGTAAACTGATATGGATCTGGAGTGAAATATACTTCAAAATATAAGTGGGGGTTTCTTATTATTTGTCCGTATAAAAATGGACAAAATATCAAATCAACTACACAAAGACATTGGAAAGCAACCAAAACCAAGAAGTGAAAGGGATTCAACCTTGTAGAAAAAGAGACACCAAAAGTCCATGTAAAACTGTTCAAAGTCTTTGCTGGTCCCTGGGGGAACTCTGCAGTTTCAATAGAGAAATCACAGGTCAAAAATGAGAGACCTGATCAGATACACCACAAGGCAACAATTCAGAGTTGAAGTCCAGCCACATGACGGTGTGGTCAGAGATTCTTCAGTATAATGTTCATGGTATCCAAGGAAGCAGAACAGCCATGACAAGAACTGGTTCCTTGTAAGACATAAATTAGTTTATAGAGAACAGGCCTAAGATATAGGGCATGTTGAAGTCAGCATATAATGGCTACTTTTATAAATAGGACCAAGAACTTAAAAGAAAGTGTGGCCTTTATGAAGTAAAGAATTTTAATAGAAAAGCTGAAGACATAAATGAAAACAAGAAGAGATAAGTGATAGGTTATGTAATAGAGAGATCAAAGAAGAGGTTATTTAAGAAGTCAGGCTCCCCATGCTAGGGGATAATGCTGTGTAACAATGTGTGTGTAATTGTGGTTTCAGAAGCAAGAAGAGAAATAGGCAGGAAACCAGCCCGATGATGTGATGACCAATGGTTGCTCAGGTAAGGTGTGAAGTTGAGCTTTAAAGACAGGAGGTCAGCCAGCCCTGAGCAAGGTGGAAGGAAGCCACAGTGAGGTGCTTCATCAAAAGTATTCTCGTCACACTGGTTTTTTCTTACATCACACCAGTGAGGAGGATTCCCTCCATGTTTAGTACTTTGCCTCATGGCCACTGTACTGACGATCAAGTGGAGCACCCTAGAATGATATTTTTCTTTCCAATTATCTGTGTATTTCAGACAATTAGAACACTATGTGTTGCAAAAGCATAGCCATCTTTAAAATTCATTGTTTTTAAAAAAAATAGGGTGTCATTATTTCAGTCTTGACAGGCTTGGGACTCACTGTGTGTGTAGACCAAGCTGCCCTTCAACCCACAGAAATACTCCTGCCTCTGCCTCCCAAGTGCTGTTCACCACCATGCTGGCTGTTGATTTTTGTTGTTGTTGAAAGTTTTTTATTACATGTGTGTGTGCTCCTGTACATTCGTGATTTCTGTGGTACCTGTGTGGAGGTCGGGGGACATCTTGTGGGGATTGGTTCTCTCCTCCCACTCCGTGGGTCCTGGGGCTCAACTCATGCTGTCAAACTTGGCAACAAATGTCTATCTGGGGAGCCCTCTTTCTGGTCCCAATTTGATTTGTTCCTAGCTCCTTCTCACCTTATTCCATTTGTAGTCACAGATAATTGATCTTGATAGTATGGTAATTTTTTCTCTCTCTCCCCAGTTGAGGTAAGCTCTCTACTACTGACCTCCAGCACTTTCCTGCTTTCTGTTTACAACAGGTTCCATTTGCTTGAGTGGATACAGTTCAAGATCACTAGTCTGTACCTAATAGTATTAAACTTTTTGCATATTAATTTTTCCCATAGGTACATTCCTATGATAAAATTTATAAATTAAGCATGGTAAGAGGCAAAAAACCCCAATTAGAATAGCTATATTAACTATCTTGTTGTGGCAAGTAGACTTGACAAAAGTAATTTAAGCAAGCAAGCAAGCAAACAAGGAAAGAAGGAAAGAAGGAACATAGGACCTACTTTGTCTTACAGTTTTAAGGGATACAGTCCATCACAGTGGGGAAGGGATGGCAGTGGGAGCTTGAGGTGGCTGGTCACATTGTGTCTGCAGTTGGAAAGCAGGAAGAAATGAATGCTGGTGCCCAGCTCATTTTCCCCCTTCCCCCCTTTATTCAGTCAGGACCCCAGCCTCTGGGATGGTGCTGCCCATTGAAGGTGGGTCTCTTCTCTTCAATTAAACCTGCAAACTCCCTCACAGATTTGCCTAGAGGCAACATCAAAGCTAGTCAGATTGTCAGTCAAGGTTAACCATCATAGAAGTAGCATCAGCTGCAGTAGGAGCATGCTGCAATAGACACTCTTAGAGTTTTTAAGTTTTTGTTTTTTAATATAACATTTTTAGGCCAAAATTGGCAAAATGTGAAGGTGAGAAATGTGAAATTGTGTATATGAAGTATTATAGTCATGTTTTACTTCTTGAATTGTGTAATAAAAATAAGGAAATGGAATGTGTTTCTATATCTTGATTTTTCTCAAGTAAAGTAAGCCCTAGAAATCCCTCTAACATTAATATTAATTATTTTTAATCATTTTATAGTAGCTTATGTTATAAGCACTGGTTTATTGAATAACTTGTGCTAATGGGCATTTTAAAATTTTGTGGTGATTACAAGCAGTGTTCTGACAAGCATTTTTAGTTTGTATTTGTATATTTTAGGCTTTCATTGAAAGTAAGCTATAGGGAATATGATTAGTAGAACATATTTAAGTCTTTGATTTCGTTTTCCAGACTGTCATAGTTCATGGTTTTACCAGGAATCGCTCCCAGTATTATTCTCTCTCACTGTCTCTCTGTCTCTCTGGTGTATGTAAGTGTGTATGTGGTGTGCATATGTATGCACACTTGTGAGTAGGTATGTGTGTATGTGAGGTCTGAAGTTGATGGCAGGAGTCATTCTCAATGACTCGCCTTGTTCATTGAGGCAGGGTCTCTCACTCAAACCGAGAGCCAGCTGATATGACTACTCTTGCTAGCCACCTTCTTCTGGAGATGCCCAGGTTCCCCATAAAACATGGGTCACCAAGCCCACCTGGCATGTTAACATGGGTTTCTGGGGATCTGAGCTCCACTCTTCAAGCTTGCCCTGTCAAGTGTTTGAATTACTGAGCCACCCCTCCCCCCCAGCCGCAGGAGTAGTGTGTTTTTCCTTCAGATTTTGTGAATTTGAAAAATCCAAAACAATCATGCTGAATTTGTCTTGCTGAGAACTCTGGAGGCCTTGCATCTTGGCACACACCACAGCCATGGGGTTACTGTTCAGTGCTGTGTACTCCAGGCCTTTACCTCATTTTTCTATGTCCCCAATGGGCTACTAATTAGTTTTGTCATATGTTTGTAAGGGACATGTGTATTGCCCTGCTTTTTCATTGCATGTCCTTTTTCTTTCCAGTCTATTATTTAGTTGTGACCTTTATGGTGCCTTTTACTTTTTGTTATGAATGGTAATCTCCCTTTCTTGTTAATTCTGTGATTTTTCTTGCAGGCAAATCTGGATGATTTACTTGGGAATTCTAATGCCAAATAGAGAAAGAGTACCTCAGGAAGGCTCTTTAATGTAGTGTGTGTATGTGTGTGTGTGTGTGTGTATAAGAGAGAGAGACAGACAGAGACACAGACACAGAGAGAATGAGAGAAAGAGAGAGACACTGACAGAAACAGGCACAGACACACAGAGAGAATGAGGGTGGGGGAGAGAGGGTAGAGAAGAGAGAAGAGAGATAGTGTGCTACCTTCCCTTGGCCCTATGAATAGATGACTCTGGTGCTTAAATTACTAGCATACTGGTCACTCCAGGAGGAGCTGGTGGGAATGGGTATTTCCTTGATTAGATCTTGCTTCTCACATACCTTTGCACTCATCTAACTTTAGACATCATTTCAATGTGTCTCCCTCCACAACCCCTGTCACACACATTAGTCTTTCCCAGATCTGCTCACATCAGGAAAAGTGTGGCCTGGTCTTACAGGTCCTGTATGGCACTGGGAATTTTCTCTGAGCTGGACGAAACCCTGACAGAGGTTTGGACTAGATGTTTGAAATTGGTTCAGTGCTTTCAATATTTATTACCTAGGTGGCCTACTTTCACAGCAATTGTAATAGAAAAAAAAAAAAAAAAAACAAGGCCATTTGGGGGAAATAGACTTTATTGCCTTCATCTTAAAAGTATTAGAAGAATTGTCCTCTGCCCCCTTGTTTATCTTATTTAGCTTGAATTTAGGAAAATAAATGTGAAGAGCTTCTCCCCTCACTCTGAACAGATGTCTCCATGTATGGTATACTGAAACTGCTCCTCCCTCCCCAGAAAGTATTCTGGTGGTGTAGATGGAGATCAGATCGGCTTTGGAGTACCCCATGCACTGAGGAGCCTTGGCAATCTTGTCAAAGCCCCCACTTTAGACCTGAAGACTTGACACGGAGACAAAAGAGGGATTTGGTGATGTGGAATCCAGGCTGTCAGATCCAGGAGGCAGAAATTGCTGTTGAGGCTCATGGATCCTACTTAGGCCTCTTTAGCCTACCTCCATCGGCCGGTGTCCATCTTGATCTGAGCACCGACT
The DNA here is from genome assembly GCA_019843965.1 of Rhynchomys soricoides. Classification (NCBI taxonomy): domain Eukaryota; kingdom Metazoa; phylum Chordata; class Mammalia; order Rodentia; family Muridae; genus Rhynchomys; species Rhynchomys soricoides. The sequence goes on along the minus strand of JADRCH010000014.1, from coordinate 17,805,705 downwards.
GAGTGATCGGAAAGGGGTAGTTTGTATGGGAGCACAGATATTCATCCTTGACTCTTTGGGTGCCTGTACCAGTGCTCAGTGGAGGGAGATACAGCTAGCAAGAGGGAAATTGTTTCAAAGAGCATTTTCTCTTATGTGTTTTCTTCCAGTTTTCCGGGAGGGAGAGGGAAGGTGGAGAGTTGGCCTCGTGAGTACTAGCGCGCATGCGTGGGTCTTCCTTCTCTCCCGGGCAACACAATGGTGCAGTGCCTGCATGTTCCTATAGGTGCAGTGGCTATACCAGTGAGGCTGCGGAAGAGATGGGGAATAAGCAGGGCGGGGCTGGACCAGGGCGGGGTTGGGAAGGCTTCCTAGTCAGGCGCAGTAGTACTTTCTCTCTGATGTGCAGGATGCGAGGGTCACTGAGAATATAAGATGTCACAGAGCTGCAGAGATGGAAGTCTCACCACATAGTTCTGGGAAAGGCTACAACAACAACAACAACAAAAAAACAAAAACAAAAACAAACAAACAAACAAACAAAACCAAAAACCAAACCAAACAAAAAAACACCAGTGCTTTAGAGTGAGGATCAGAAATGATTGAAAGCTATAGACCTGGCTCGGATTCGAGGATAGGCATAAACAGTGGAGAGAAGAGAACTTATATATTTGGAGTTTACTGATGTACAAGCCTCACAATGTGTCTTCCAGACGTACTGAAGGGTAAGGCAGAGAGGTAAGAAGCTGGCCTCCTGGCACAGAACTCAAGATGGAGGATCAGAAAAGCGAGTGTCTAAGACACTGCTCTACTGCTGTGAAGAGGCGCTGTGACCAAGGCAACTCTTACTAAGGAAATCATTTAGTTTAATTGGAGGCTTGCTTACAGTGCCAGAGGGGCAGTTCAATATATTACGTCAGGGATCCAAGCATGGCACTGGAACCAAACCAGAACTACATCCTGATCTTCATGCAGAGAGAGAGAGAGAGAGAGAGAGAGAGACAGACAGACAGACAGACAGACACTGGGCCTGTCATGGGCTTTTGAAACATCAAAGTGCAGCCACAGTGACACACTTCCTCCAACAAGGCCACACTTATGTCACCAAGGTCACATCTCCGAATCCCTTTATTCCCATCAAAGAGTCCCACTCCCTGGTGACTAAGCATTCAAATATCTGAGCCCTGGGGGACAAACCACCACAGCAGGTCTAAGAAGGTACTGGGAAATTCATAACTGGCTCTTGATCTTTCAAAACTGTTTCTAATTGACATAAAAAAATTTATGATTTTAACATGCAAATTGTCCCTGAAATTGCCTGTAAGTAAGATGCTGGCCAAAAGCCCCAGTTAGCTTCAGGTTTGAGTCTTGGTTGAATCATTTCTTAAGTGGCATGCATCCTTCTGTTAAAGGCACCGTATCTGGTCTCTGTTACTATGATATTAGACACTGGATCTCTTTAGGTGACAAGTGATGTTTTGGTAATTATATTGCCACTGCCACCACCTTCTCCTTTCTGTTACCCTTCTCTTCTTCTCCCCCCTTCATTCTCCCTCCCTCCTTCCCCCTTCTTTCCTCACTGATCCTCCACCTCATGACCATCCTTCGATAGCTTGAGTTTTCTTGTGAATGGAAGCTTCCCTTCTTCAACTGTTTGACTGATGCTTAGTTTTTATAGAGAGAGTCATTATTAGGGCTCCTCAAAGAAGTAAATAGGGTGTCTGTATATAGACAGCTCCAATGCGAAATGGTTTTACTTGAGATGGCTTTTTCATGTTTAGACGCCATGAAAGCGGTATACATTCAGCAGAAGCTACACATTGAAGTTTGATCTTCTTCTGATGCTGGGACACCCAGCATGGGCCTTGCAGTGAGCTCTGGTCTGCAGATAGGCTGTGATGTGGGTTTGATAGTTGATTGTGTTGCTTAGCTAGGATGCTCATCTTTTAGGCAACATGAGTGCACCTTAACTAAGGGCAATTTGAGCAGGAGAGTGCTGGGAGGTAATCCCATCATAGTGAGCGAGCATCTGGATTAATACAGACTTGTTATAAAGAAATGGCTAGAGATTTCAGAGGCTAGTGAGTCTATATGTGATGGTGGGTTGACCTGGGAACTCAGCAGAACTGGAAACTTCAGTCGCATGATAAGCAAATGGTGACCCAAACCTACCAGTATCACAGAGAAAGCCCGGTGGCAATTTGCTGAATTCTCTCTTGTTCAGAGAGGTCGTAATTGGTCCATTCTTTCCAAACCAAGCAGGGCTTCAACTGGCTGGGGACGGCCCGCCACACATATGAAGGGTGTTCTTATTCAGAACACACCAATTTCAAAGTCACTCTTACCCTCAAAGCTTGTCCGAGTTGCTGAAGAAAGGCCATTATCACAGAGGAAGACAGAGTCTTTCCTTTTTTTGACCAATTTAAATATAATACATTATGGAAATCTTCCAGAATTACTCACTATTTTTTCAAATGAATGGACAGATGTAAATGAGTTAGAAAAAAACCCTAGTGTATTCTTCTTATGCTTAAGTTTTTCATCAATGAGGACACTTCTCTTTATCTATCTATCTATCTATCTATCTATCATCTTTTGACACAGTTAGAGATTGCCTTGGTCTCATTATTTTGTCTTCACATCATTGTTTTCTACTATTTATTTATTTATTTATTTATTCATTTATTTAGTTAGTTATTTTACTTGATTTGGATTTCGTGTTCACTTTCACTAGTTATGTGGCAACAGACAGCAGTAAGATGAAGCCTCTCTTCTTTCCTATGTAGCCAGCACTATGAGTTTATATTTTGACAGTTGATTTTGTAGCATTCCATGTTATTAGCATGCTGTATTGCCATTTCCTCTTAGCCAAAACTAATTCCCATTGTGAACCTTTTACCCCCTCTGGTTCATTGGTTGTTGTCTTAGTTAGGGTTATTGTTGCTGTGACGAACACCCCGGCCAAAAGCAAATCATGGAGGAAAGGGTTCATTCAGCTTATACTTCCACATCACAGTCCATCATTGAAGGAAGCCAGGACAGGACCTCAATCAGGGCAGGAACCTGGAAGCAGGAGCTGATGCAGAGGCCATGGAGGAGGGCTGCTTACTGGCTTGCTCAGCCTGCCTTCTTATAGAATCCAGAACCACCAGCCCAAGGATAACCACAATGGGCTGGATCCTCCCTTATCAATCACTAATTAAGAAAATGTGCTACAGCTGGATCTTAGGGAGCCATTTTTTTTAAAATTGACGTTCTCTTCTCTCAGATGTGTGTGTCAAGTTAACATAAAACTGTCCAGCACAGTTATACTATACTATAATACTTAGTCTCCAGTTATTTGGCTATTTCAGCAAAGTATGTTCTGCTCTTAGTGAGTATAACATTGTGTAAATGCTGGCCTGCTAGAGCTGGTGGCTGCCGCTGCTGGAGTCATTTAGCCTTCTGAATTACCCACGTGCTCCTGTCTGTCAACGTGTGTCTTAAACTGCAGCTTTTAGACATTTCTCTTTGTACAAGGCATGTTTTAAAAAATGGTTTTTCTGACTTGTATTTTGATGTCCTGCCATTCAGGGCCCAACAGGCATGGTTGCTGTGTCGTCTTGATGAATTAACCGCTTCCCTTGTGGGTCAAGCCTATTGGTCTTTGGTGAGAGTGTCAGCTCTGAAATCAACTCACCTGCTGTGAGTGTGGATGCTCCATCTCTGTCAGTTCTGATGACCTGTCACACCCTCTCCTGGGCACCCTGCTTGTCGCAGTGTTTTGGTGACTCTTTTGCAGGTAGTAAATTACTCTTTTTGTGTGATAGCTCTGACTTTATACTGGAATGCTCAGAACTTTTGTCTTTTTCAAGCACTTACAGAAAAGGAGGTGATACAACATGATTTCTACACAAGCTGTTGCTGGTTTATCTTCCAAAGAAGGGGCTGTGTTCCCTGGAATCTTTCAAAAATTACATATTTGCTTATTATGATTTTGTATGTGTGCATGCGCCGTGGAGTGTGTGTGGAGGTCAGGGACATCTTGCAGGAGTTGGCTCTTTCCTTTTCTCATGTGGGTCCTGGGGTCTCGAACTCAGTCAGATATGGTGACAAGTGCCTTTATCCATGGAACCATTTCTGCTGTCCCTACCTGCTTCCTATAGTGTGTTCTCTGTAGCACATCACAGCCACCCAGGCATGGTGGTGCACACCTTTGATTCTAGCACTCAGGAGGCAGGGGCAGGCTTTTATTTTCTAATTGTCTCTTTCATCTCAGCTGAAGTCTCCCATGAGAAGTTTTGCTGGATCATTCCTACATTTATGTGGTTGGTATGGTCGGCAGCCTCCTGCTTCCTCTGACTCTTTGGTTCATGTCACCTTCATGGTGTTTTTATGTTTTGTTTTTCTGGAACACTTTCATTCTGGCGTGTTCTAGTACAATCAGTATGTTTTGTACTGTCATTTAGTCTCTTCAACCATAGCCTCTGGCTTCTTACCTGTTTGGGTCTAATAGGTGATTCAGGATGAACGAGGTCACAGACCATGGATCCTTTCTCACTTTCCACGTGTTTATGTGTCAAGTCAGGTGACATCTCCTCAATGGTTTGCCTGACACACCTGTGAGTACCCCCTGGGACAGCTCATCCCTTAAGCCATTGTTGACACTTTCTCTTTGTTCTAGTGTCTTCTCTTCTTCTGGAGTAGCAATCACCTACACTTGCTGGAAACTTGAAGGCGGCAGGCCCCCATGACGACTGGAATTCTGTAGTCAGACACTGGAAGGAGGGACCTGAACTGATTTCTTGAGGCTTTACCCTCCATTACTTCTCTCTCCTCTGTCTTTTCTCCCAGCTGCTTACAAACTCCAGGATGCTCTCCATAGGCCAAAGGATCAGATAGTATCAGTCGGACCTTTTGTGGGAAACATTTTATGGCTGTCTGGGGGTTCCCTTGTGTGAAGCCCAGACTCCTTGTCTGAAGTGGAAAGTGCTGCATCTTTTGCCAGATCCTCTCACCCTCTCACAGGTCAAATAATGGATTTAGTTAGAAATATGGAAAAGTTTAGTTAATCCCTGCACCAAAAATTGCCACTAGGAAGGCAGCAGTGTAAACAGTGTGTGACTAATCCTTTCTTCTGAAGAGAGAGAGAGAGAACAGTTCTGTGCAATTGTTTGCCCCATGTTTACAGAGACACAGAGGTTTCCATAGATGCAGATCTCTGAGCAGCCAGCTATCCCTGCCCCCACTGACTCCTTTCCCTTTCTGCTCTTTTTTTTTCCTACTGGCATTCCCTCGATACCTCTCACCCCGCTCTGGTACTGCTGCCCTACTGTCTGGGTGGCCAGTGATCTGCTACCAAACCCAATGGCCTTTGCTTATTCTGTGTCTCCCACTTCGAGACAACTTTGTAATCCTTTCTCCCTTCCTTTTTGAAACCATCTCCTGCTCAACATTTCTAGACCTAGACTGCTTGGTTTTTAATCCCTTCTGATCCTTTATCTGTTCTCATCATGTCCTATCTATCTGCCTATCTGTCTGTCTGTTCATCCACCCACCCATCAATCAGCTACCTACCTACCTACCTATCTATCTATCTATCTATCTACCTATCTATCTACCTACCTACCTATCTATCTATCTATAATTTAAATGAGTGTTGACTTATTCTGACTTCCATAAACAGTGATTCTCAAGTTCACTACAAAACTAAGAGAATAGAGATGTGGCTCAGTTGGTAAAGTGCTTGAATACCATGCATGAGGCCCTGGGTTCAAATCCCAGCACTGCAGAAGCTGAGTGTTTTCGAATATACTTGTAAATCCAGCAGTTGTGAGGAGAAAGAACATGAGACTAGATAGGTCATGGACCCTGTGGGAGGAGCTGTTTTCTTAAATATGAGAGAACATGAAGATGTCCATCATCCTAAACTGTATGACAGAGAGCAGAGACTTTAGGCTGCCAACCAAGTGTGATTCGCCTTCCTAAAAACTGTTTGTGACTGGGTCTCACATAGCTAAGGTTGGTCTTGAACTCATTATAGAGCCAAGGATGGACTATCCTATTAGCCTCAGCACTTAGGAGACAGAGACAGATGAATCTCTATGAGTTCCAGGCCAGCTTGGTCGACATAGTGAGTTCCAGGACAGACAGAGCTATGTAGAGTGACACTATCTCAAACAAACCAACAAAAGATTAATTTTTAATATAAATCACTGTTCTCATAGGATATCTACACAGTTAAACATGGCTATCTTCCAAGACTGATTCCATGCTTTTTAATCAGATAATAAAAAATTCTTTTCGTATTTATTGTAGTACATGTGTGCACATGCTTGCCATAGCACGGGTATGGAGGTCAAAGGACAACTTGCAGAGGTTGCTTTTCTTTCTCTTCACCTGAGAATTAAGCTTAGGTCTTCATGTGTGGCCCTAGTGCATTTCTTGGCTCATCCTCTCTCTGGCTTACTTTTTAAGTTTTTCTTTTTTAACAGTTTTGCTTTTGGGGGGTGCCTGCTCCTTAGAACATCACTTGGAGGCTTTCCCCAACTGCCTCTGGACATCTACAAATGTCTGTGAGACTAAAGTAGCCTTCTTCTCCACAGACCAGCCCCTCCTCCCAGTGGCTTTAGTTCAGCATTCCTCTTTGCTCCTACTTTTCCCTTCAGCTTTGAACTAGAAACACTCTTTCAGGTAACGTCTTTATAGCTTCAAGCTTTCAGGGACCTCTTTAGCTTTGCTCCCTGCCTCCTGCTGGTAGTTACTTTCATGTGGCTCCTTCTTGATATATTTGCTGTGAATGTTGATGTATTTGTGAATGTCACAGTGAGCTAAGATTTTACTCACCTCACACTTGTTCTGCCTTCCTCCCAAAGCTGCTGTTTTGTATGTATTGGCTTCCTGTCTCTGTGGATGCAAACAGCACACTTCAGCTTTGATTTCTTGTTCTTCTATCAGTGTTTTCTGTCAAAGTCGTGCTCATTAATGTTATCTCATGGCCCTCGATTGGGAAAGAGGGGGGCTTCTGCTTTTGTTCTTCCTCTTTCAGAGTTTCCCAGCTTTCTACAGCCAGCTCTGGACCTTTGGTATCACCCGGATTGGCGGGGCAACACTGGAGCCTCTAATATCTTTTGCAATTGCATATTTGTAATACTTGTCTGCTGATGGCCACTCTGTACTGAGCCCTGTGAGGTGTTTAGTTTCTTCCTTCTCCCTGTGGCTCTTGAAGGTCAATTTGAATGGCTTCTCTCCTCAGTCATATTTTCTTCCTCTCTGTCTGAAGTCCCACAGAGATCCCTGACCAGTGTCTTTATGCCTCAGGTTATGTTCCATGAACTGTCACCAATGAAACAGCCCAGAACTGCTTAAAAAAAAAATACATCAGAGAGGGGGAAAAGGTCAGGATATCTTTCACAGTGATGATAGCTCTTGTTTGTGTCATTGGTTTGGCCTATATTTTGTGGAGGTAGAGGTAAAACAAGAAACCTTTTTTACCTTGTAACAGCCAGTATTTCTCACTATATCTTGCCTATCTTACAAAAATGTTTGAATGCATCTTAATTTTTATTAGTAGGTAATACAGAATATGAGAGCTGGTGGTTCAGGTGTTAATGACTGGAACAGAAGCTGGAGCAGAGACCCCTGAGGGCTCCAGCAATGGCAGTTCTTTTGGCTGGGGCGGTGTGTGCAAGATTAAAGCATTGTCTTGTGGAATGGACAGAACAGGGAGGTTCTCTAGTGAATGAACACTGGGGGCTGGGGTTCAGAGTGTTCGGTATTTGAAGCTACCAGTGTGGCTGTGTTTTGGAATTTATAATTTCCCTCTTACCTGTAATTGTGAGGAAGAATGTATGAAAGATCAGTGTGCCTGCTTTTAGTTTGAACCAGAATTCCTATGGTTTTGATTCTTTTAAATTTTCTCTTCAAAAATTTTTACCTCCTTTCTTGAAAATTACATTTACAATGATGTGACTAAACCTGATGTTCCTTCCTCATGGCTAAGCTTCCCACGATCCTGGAAATGGGGAAAGAATAAATTTAAATGGTTAAGAACCAACTAAAATTTTTCTATTTTCTGAGGTGGTTGGGCGAAAGGGAAGGAAAACCAGAATCTTGAGAGAGGATGTGTATTAGTAAAGCCAAGAAGGGGCTGCAGTGGAACTGCCAGTGAGTCTGCAGTGGAACTGCCAGTGAGTCTGCTGGAGGAAAAGCTGGACTCTGATCCTGAGAGAGGAAGAGCAGCTGTTTATCTTTCAGAAGTACCTGTGGACTGAATGATGGGGCAGTTTTCTCTGCTTGTCCCAGACAGTGTCTGCTCATATTTTCATTATTTTCTTGGTGGGGTTGTGATGAGTTCATGTGACAGTTACTGACTGCAGGTCCCATGTGTTGTAAGCAGTTGGAGGTAGACAAGGTAGAGGAATGGGGACAACTGGTATACCTAGCTGCAGATTTGAAGTGTGCTGTGACTGGGCACACTAGCACCCAAGTGAAACTGAAGTCTGGATTTTCTTAAGTTGGAATGGCTGAGAGTTGTTCTCAAGTTCTAGTACATCTTTCTCTCTTTCCTTTGATTCTTACCTGTTACATGGAGGGGAAGAAGCCCCATGTACATACACCTGACTCACACCTCTTGCCATGATTGCTTTTCTGGTTTAGAGGGAAGTGGTGTTCACCTGGAAGGCAGACCTCCCAAGACTTATCTTTCTGTAGGTGGCCAGGGCAGGAATGAATAGTGGCCATTTAGGTTTCCTGGAATGCTGGGTTCTTTTGTTTCAAATAGGAGCTAGTTTTGTGATTTGGTGCAGGGTGACAGAATGGCTTAGAGAGAAAGAGAGTCATTTCCAAGATGGGGTTGAGGGAGGCTGATACAATAGACTTCTGACCGCCATATTTGTCCAGCTGTTTCCACTCCCGCAAGCATACTTCAAGTTCAAAACAACACTTATATTATCAAAACTGAAGAGTTTACAGTGTTAATCCTTAGGCTTTTAGTAATGCAGTCATTAGTCTGGTGTCAATGGAAGTGCCCCATGTGGTACCACAACTGGGAAGATCCAGACCCAAAATGGGAGTTTTAGACATTTTGAGACCACAGGGTTTATAGTGATGAATCCCAAGGTACCAGCACCCTCAATTCAGCCACTTCTGGTCCATAATCTCACCAGAATGCTTTGTTTCATTTCATGACTCCATCTTTAGCCTCAACAAGAATAAATTTGAGTAAAGTTATTTGAGATTCTCTGGTTATTTTTGATGAAAGCACCTAATGGTGGTGCTTGGTGACATGAGGACTTGTTGTTTGTACTATCTGTTATTTCTTTTACTATTTATATAGTCTCTTTAGAGGCCCATCTTTTGAGTCAGAACACACTGGTGAGCAGGTATCATTTCAAAGGCTGTGTGTTGTTAGTGGTGATATACAATAGTCTAGTAAGTTCACTTGTGATTTTTGCATGTTCTAAAATGAATGGAGCACTGGCGAAATGGTTCATTCAGCAATCTATTTGCCATGCAAGCACAAGGTCTGGAATTTGATTCTCAGTAGCTATGTAGAGAGCCAAATGTGGCACACAGGCCAGTAATCCCAGGACCTGGGAGGTAGAGATAGGAGGATCCTGGAGTGTTGAATAGCCAGCCTCACTGAATTGGTGAGTGCAGGTTCAGTTAGGTGGAAATAGATCAAAGAAGACATTGACTTTCTACCTCTAGCATACATGCACATACACACTTAGATATATACATATACTGTACGCTACATAAATGCGCACACAGATACATGCATATACTGTACACTACATAAATACACATGGATAAATACATGTACTGTATACTACATAAGCACACACATGCACACAGATATATACATATACTGTCCACTATATAAATAATAAAATGAGTCTGTGTTATCTTTTGTATGTATATTAAATCAGCATCTCACCACATAGTCCAGGTTTCCCTCAAACTCAAGATGCCCTTGCTTCTGCATCCCAAATGTTGGTATTAAAGATTGGACCATGGTGGCCAACTTACTTTATTCTGTTTTTCCCTCTGCCTTGGTGTGTTCAGATTTTTATGAGTATTTTTTTCTCCTGGCCTTGTGTGGTAGAGATCCTCTGATATAGAATGTGAAATTGAGGCTCCAAGATTTAGATGAGCTACCCGCTGGAATTAGGTAGTTCGGAACATCCTGCTGCCCCACACTGCCTCTCATTGCTTATAACTGATTCCTTGTTTTGTTCTTATTATTTGTTTGTATGTGCACCTAGTCATGTCTGGGTCTTTGCCCTTTTCTGAGAAATGGATGCCCTATGTTTTGCATGAAGCCTAAGGTAGCTATGTTCTGAAGTCTTTGATAAAACCCACCTGCGATAACCCATTTCTCACTGTGCATTGTAACTAAACAGATGAGTCCTCTTCATGCTGATGGTTCTACCTGTAAACCAGTGGTTCCTTCCTTGTGTGCCACGAACCATGAGACAGATAAGCCGTGTGCGGTACTGGTGCTCCTTCCAAAGTGTAATTTCTTGTTCTCTCCTTCTTATGCTGACATTTGAAACTCCATATTTATTTTCTTTTTCTCTCCTTGTTTCCTCCCAGAGTGGCACCCTTGTCTTCCCAGAATGTGATGTTTCCGTACGGCCAGACCCAGGAATACGTGCTCAAGCCCAAGCACTTCCCAGCCCCGAAGGTGGTCTCGGGAGAGCAGTCCACAGAAGGCTCTTTCTCCTTAAGATACGGGCAGGAGCAAGTCACAGCACCCTTTCAGGGTGAGTACCTTTTCAGACAGCCATTTTCCTGTGTTACAGACTCACAGTTTGGAAACATTTTCTTTGGTTTAGATGGTTGTAATGTGTCACAGTAGATAAAATTCAAGAGTCATTAAAACACCTTCTTTGGTTCCTAAAACAACCAGACAGCAGATTTTTAGTATGGTTTCCTTATTCGGAGGAAAGACATTTTTTCCGGGACTTTGGAAATAAATCTGGAGTGACTTGCCTGAGATTCTGTTTCTGCAGGATTTCTTCTTCTGGGAGACGTGTTCCCTCTAATTTTAGGTACAGCTGCATGTCTGACATGTTTGTATTGATAAAATGTTTTCTTTAGTTAAGCTGCCAAGATCCATTCCTTGTGAACGGCCTGATTTGTCCTGTAGTACTCTCTGAGGTTCGCCTGTGGTAGCTATTTTTGTGCTGAAAGGTCTACCTAGTTTTCAGTCTACCTAGCAGATGGCAAGGAAGACTTGACTGAATTTGTAAAGGACTATTGTATCTGGGGCCAGCTTGGTTGGTATCTCCCTGTGTGAGAAGCTCAAGGACACAAGCCCTGGCTGGACGGGTAGGGAATGTGATGATTTGTGGTTTAGGTATTACAGAGTGTCTGCTGGCAGAATCCTTGGAGAATGCGCTGGAGCGAGGCGCAGACCATTCAGAGGCGAGAACTAGGCTCACCCTCTCCTTCCAGCAGCTTCCGGCTTTAGTCCATGTTGACTGATCGCCTTCACCATAACTGATCAAGGAGTGTGCCAGGTGTGCGGTGGAAAAGGACTCTCTGTTACTAGCAGGAATACTGCAAATAACCCAGAGAGAGTTTTGCTACCGTTCGACACTTAAGAAGTTGGAATCTGCTGCAGATTTGGTGCTCTACCGCTGGCCCCCACCTCCCACTTTCTGCTGTGACCTTCTGGTGGCTGACGCTTGCTTTTTTACAATAAAAAATCCAGTGGCAGATTTGGTTGCCTACTCTTCATGTTTTGAGACAGTTCTCTTCTGTGGCTGGTGGCTGGCTCCAGAGAGAGAGTTTGGTGTGGCTTTACTGGGATGATAATGAAAGCAAAGCAGGACTTAGGCAATGGTGTAGAAACCACTTGGATCCATCTCCTTGTCAGACAAGACAGTCCCTTGTCAGTCGCAAAAGGAAGCCGTAATCACCATGCTCCTTAATGCCCTTTGAGGTCTTCAGGGGAGTGTGTTCCTTCTGTGGGAATATCTCCCAAGTGTGCAGTGTTGTCTCCATCCTGATTTTAGAAATGAATGGAGGGGCTTATTGTTATTAGCTTATGGAGACAAACACTTTTTGAAAGCTCTCTAAGGTTTGGAAATGATAAAAAGGGGATGTTTGAAACTTTATGTTCATATTGACAAAGGAAGAAAACTCTGAGGCAGATGGAGAAGTCAAGAAAAGATGGCTTGATGGTCACTGGGAAGAAGATGGGATAGGGTGCTTAGTGCTTAGTTAGTTGCTGATGACTTGTTAATCAAGTGAAATTCTCTCTCTCTCTCTCTCAATCTCTCTCCCTCTCTCTGTTACACACACACACACACACACACACACACAATCTACATACGGTCTCTATCTCTGTAAGAATTTAAACTAAACCCTTGCTTTTGCTGTCTTCTGGAAAATGTAATGATGTTATTTTTTAAGTCCCTTGCCTCTTGTATGTCTTTTCTACGTAGTGGGGAGCTAGTGAAGGCCTGTAGACTACCACATGACCTCAATGATGGTGTGCCCATCTGAAACCCTGAGAAAGATGGAAATGAATCCAAAAAGGGCTGAAACATTACTCATATCTGAAAGGCAGGATGGGAAATGTGGCTATTTTTATTGTTGCTAACACTGTATTGAGAGCTGGAGGTCTGGTTGAAAAGCCCTGAAAAGAAGTCATTTTACAAGGCTGTGAAGGAGACTGGAATAGGAACCTGAGGGAAAGGTTAGAAGGAAGAATGACATGAGGAAAGGGAGGGAGATGAAAGGTCTGTTTCTTCACACGCCCACTCTGTGCCGGGTCAGAGGACAGTGGGAACCTAACGTGGGACTGAATGGAGGGAGGCTAGCAGTGGACAGCCCAGGACAGTGGAATCCTTCAGTACCCCATTCTCAGCTTCCTAGAAGAGATCAAATCCAAACAGATCAACTCCACAGCATGCTGAGAGCCAGGCAGTGAAAGAGAAGCAGATGATTCTGACTTCAGAAGGACAGAGGAGATCAGGCCACTAGGACATGCTTTGTCTTGGGATGAAGTTGCCGTGTTGGTGTATGCCTCCCCAAGTGTGTTGCCATAACTTGGGGGCAAGCTTCTAGGACTAGTGGAAACATTTAGGTTGGTAAGAGAGCTCGTGTTGTTTTCACCATTGAAAAGAGGGCTTGAGGTTGGTGGGCAGTAGACTAGCTGTAACATAAAGCAGAAAGGAGATGGTTAGGGTGTGAAAGACACAGGGAGGGAAGGCCTGGAGTGGAGAATCAATTGCTTATAAAAAATAAGGAAACCAAATATGTTATATGTTAAGTAAAATAGATATATACATACACATACATAAATACATAGATACATAGATTAGCAGATTGACAGATACATAGATAGGTAGACTACTAGACACACTCACGAACACACACACACACACACACACACCAATATACTTAGGTATGGCTGAAAAAGGAAGTGTGCTACTATAATTTGTTAGTTAGTTGGCTCAAAACTGGTATCTTACAAACAGCAATAATGGAGCATGAAAAATCCTGTTTTCTGTAGCTTTATAAGCTCATAGAAAGAAGAGAGAGCAGTTTTACAAGCTCCAGAGGACAAAGACTTGCTTAAAAAAAAAGAGTCCGAATGTGCAGGTGAGAAAGATGTGGCAATGGCATGTGCAGTAGACTCAATATGGCTGACTGTGTGACTGCACCAGGTATAACACGCTTCAGGTGAACGACTGGATGGGAAGCAAGCCATCAAGTTGCTAGTGAGGTGATCTCTCTGGGGAAGAAGCAGTGTTCTGCTGGAGTTTCCCAGAATTTCAGTAGCATAGCTTACTGCCCTCGTCCACTGTGTGCATGTAACTTCTCATATTTTGATTTGGTCTGCTTGTCAGCCTTCTTAGTCACTAGGCAATGGAGCACCCTACATTGGGTATTCTGTGGTAACTGATTCTAGTGATAAGTTGGACTTCCACCATCTTCATCAGCCTTGAATTTAATTTGTGTGAGTGTCCGCTAAAGTGCAAGTTGACAAGCTTGTGCTTAAGCTCAGTAAATACTGTAGGTTTAGTCACTGAGAAGAGAACTGAGGTTGTTGTGCAAATATTTTGATGCCTATTTAAAATGAGATCTTTAAAAAATGTCATAGAGTGTAGAATGGTGGGTAAATTGTTGGTGGCTTACAGACTATCGGCCAACCCAGGTCTAGAGACTGTCTATCTCTCCCTCCCCCCTTCTGTGTGTGTGTGTGTGTGTGTGTGTGTGTGTGTGCGCGTGAGAGAGAGAGAGAGAGAGAGAGAGAGTGTGAAGCGTGGATGTTGTGGTTTTTGTATATATGTGTTGTGATTTTTGTATGTATATTCGTATGTGTGTGAGGGTTCACTCACCCATGTACATGTTGAGGTCAGAGGTTGACATTGGGTATTTTTTCATGATTATTCTCTATTGTTTGTTTTGCAATAGGGTCTGTCTTGCTGAGCCTGGAGCTCACAGATTCAGCCTAGCTGGCTGGTCATCAAGCTTCTCCAATTCTCAGTGCTGGGATTTCAGTTGACCTCACTATGCCCAAGTTTTCCAAAGATGATGGCAATCCACACTCAGGTCCTTGTGCTGATGTAAGAAGCACTTTGCCCACCAAGCACATCCCTAGTCCAGAACCCAGTTTCTTAAACTACTAAACACATCTAGATTTGGGATCTGATGTCTGATAACTGGGAACAGGACAGAAAACCCAAAAGTTTCCCAAGAGACTCTGTCTGTAACTGTCACTCATTGTCAATATTCTTACCAGCCTGCTCTCCACACCATGGTGGTTCTCAGACTCTATATCAAGTTTGGAGACAGCAGAAAATCAGGAAGCACTAGGAAAACTCTATAGAATAAGTTGAGTTTCTTTCAATGTTAAGAATGTCAGGTTGAGGGACAACTGGTGAAATAGTGAATGTTAGGCCTGGGTCTTTATAGAAAACCATCTACTATTGTTGAAAACAATGGATCATGGTCACAGAGCTGAGCTGTATATTAAGATACCACCTGGATTTCTCAAAAAAGCTCATAAAGTGAGTATACATCTAGCAATTTTAACTCCTAGTAGAATTTAAGAAACACATTCTCACAGAGATTTGTATCTAACTGTTCATCTCAGCCCAGTATCTAATGAGAGACAATATTCATCGATGTTGATGGATGCCTAAACAAGTGGGGTATTTCCATAGACTAGAATTAGAACAATTAATAAAGCAATGGGGTACAGATAATAATAGAACTTAAATGCACTGAGTGAAGGAATTCAGACACGGAAGCATCCGGACCACATACTATATCATTCCATGCATATGAGATATACATAATAGGCAAATCCACAAGAACAGAAAGTAGATTAGAGGTTGCTAGGGGTTAGGGAGAGTTCCTGCCTAAAGGTCCGGGGTTTCTTTTTGGGTGATGGAAAGTGATCTGGAGGAATTAGGTCGTGGTGACTGCACAGTCTTGTGACAATGCTAAAAGCAGAGAGTTCTACATATCAAAAGGGCAAGCTCTGTGGTGTGTGAATTGTGTCTCATTAAAAATAAAAAAAAATTTACAAGGACAATTGCCAAGTAGGTGGTTCCGAAACCTTATCAGCTTCAAGGAGGAGAGAGAACTCCACTGGTCTGGAGTCTTCAGGAAAATGAGAATGAGGGATGGTCTTTATCCAGCGCCTGCCTTGGTGATGTATTAAAGAGAATGCAGTATGTAAACCAGTCTCTCCTATGCTTGGTTTAGTAGTATTATTTTCAAGCTTAATTTATTTGTTTTATATATATGAGTACTCTATTTGCAGGCACAGCTGTAGGCTGGAAGAAGGCATCAGATCACATTATAGATGGTTGTGAGCCATCATGTGGGTGCTGAGGATTGAAGTCAGGGTCTCTGGAAGAGCAGCCAGTGGTCTTAACTGCTGAGCCATCTCTGCAGCCCCTTGGTTTAGTAGTATTTTTAACTCAGAGGGAAAACTTGAAATGGTAGAATGTGTGGGCACATGCACACACACACACACACACACACACACACACACACACACACACACACGGTGGCCAAAGATTGATGTCGAAAGTTCACTTGTATTGCTCTATACCTTAATTTTTAAGACTGGCACTTGCTAACTTGGCTAGTTTGGCTGCCTACTGTGATTCAGGGTTCTTCCTGTTTTTGCCCACCATCCTCTGATTTAATGCTGTGGCTATACTGCCGTTCCTGGCTTCCACATTGGCCCAGAGAATCTGAACTCAGATCTTTGTGCTTGTGTGGCAAGCACTTTATTGACTGAGCCATCTCCCTAGTCCTGACATTGGAGTTCTCATTGCTAATTCCAGTTATTTTCCCACAGTTAGGGCTAGACTTTTTAAGTGGGCTGCTTGTATTTCAATATCATCTTCTAGAAGTTTATTTTGTTATATTCAAGGAAGCAGACATCTTAAATTCCAGAAGAGGCATATGTCATATTTTATAGATTAACTTCCCAAAGGTCTATAAACACAGATAACTCAGCCTCTTAAGAGGACTGAGGATTTATATTCTGAGGCACTGAAATTGAAAGTGGGAAGGAAAGAGAAACAAGGGTACCACAAACATGCAGTACTGTTCAACTGGAAAAAAAGCCCACTTTTAAAAATGTTAAATACAATGCTTTTGCTTAAATAAGCAGTCTCAGAGGCAACACACGTTGTCCATCACAGTACTTTTGGCAGAAACTGGCACTTCAGAAGTTGTCTTTCCCTGGAGTCTGTGGTCTGTGTTGACCTTTCCCTGTGAATCTTTGCTCAGCCCCCACCCAACAGCCAGAGGTGGGCTGAACTGAAATCGTCTCTTTCCCTGATAGATAGACTAGCTTCCTGGGTCTCCAAGCCTTGCCGGGAGAGAAGTGCAGCATGTTCTCACAGCATGCATGTTCTCACAGCATGTATGTTCTTACAACATGGATGTTCTCACAGCATGTATGTTCTCACAACATGTATGTTCTCACAGAATATGTGTTCATGTTCTCACAGCATGTATGATGTTCTCACAGCATGTATATTCTCATACATGCATGTTCTCACAGCATGTATGTTCTCACAGCATGTATATGTTCTCACAGAATATGTGTTCATGTTCTCACAGCATGTATGTTCTTGCACATACATGTTCTCACAGCATGTTTGTTCTCACAGCATGTTTTTGTTTCCAAGCTTTTGCATTTTCCCTGTGGTCTGACCACACTGTGTAGTCTGACAAATAGCGATGGCTTCTCCTCTAGAAAAGAGAAGTCCATGTATCTGGAGTGAAAACTTCCCATGGTTGTAGATTGATTGGTATAACAAAGGGGCAATCAGGGATGTCTGGGTCTTCTTGGCTGTAAGATAGAGAGATAGAGATAGAGATAGAGATAGAGATAGAGATAGAGAGAGAGAGAGAGAGAGAGAGAGAACACAAGTGAGTATAGTTACATACACATACATGAGAGAGACAGAGACAGAGACAGAGACAAGAGAGAAAATGTTTTTACAGACCATCAGAGGAGACAGCCCAAATCTGACCATTGCAAGAGAGGCAACATTTAGTACAGACTAATCTGCTGATGCCAGACACAGAGGTGGGCAAGGGCACTGAGTGGAGCCCCTAATGCCTACAACTAGTTACAGAATGCTCATGAAGTGGTGTCGCTGGTATAGCTGAGAGGGTCAGTGATGGCATTGAAGGTGCCTCCCAGCACAGAATCATCCACCTCAGCCTGACTGTCCTCTCCCAAGGGAGGGAAGAAGCTCAGGGGTGGTAACTAGGTAGAGGCAGAAGCTGGGATAGCTGATTTAGATGAGAAGAATTGTACAGTTTGACTCTTGTATAAGTGGTGGATTGCAATGTAGAACCCATCAGCAGGTTGGAATGCTGGTAAAGAGGAGGTTGCCCCTGAAAACATCATGCCCTTAATTCAGAAGAGACAGAGAAAGAAAAGCAGCAGTTGGGGAGACCTAGTGTCCTGGAAACTATGCTACACAGAGATGGACAGCTACTGTCAGATGGGATGAGGGCCTTTTAGGACAGATTTCCAGATGAACCAAATGTGATAGAGAGATGTCCAGGGATACAGTTGAAGCCTCCCCTAAATGGAGACTGCCATCAATGAATGTGGAAGTAGGTATGTCTGTGTTTGGCTCCACACTGATTCACTGGGCACTACATTGTAATGGAATTTGAACCAGCCAGCTTTCCAAGAAGCTGATAAAAAACCACTACCCAAAACAGCCACAGATGAATAAGCACTCAGAAGACTAAAATATGAGAACAGACTGCTTTAAGGAAGGAATAATGGCAAAGCATCATACTTTTCCCTTGCAAAATCAGGTTCCCAAAGCTGCTTGCCCACCTGCTCACAATAGTATAGCCCCCTGCAATGTCATGGGGGTGCTAGGGCAAAAGGTGGGTACTGAAAAATCACCTTCCCCTTCATGATGCCTCACAGAAGCTTTGTTTTAATGGCGTAGACAGTGAAAACATTTTTATGTGTATAGACTGACACATGCGTAAGTGAACAAGGTTTGGTCAAGTTAATCTCAGAAATCCAGGTTCAGTAGAGGATGGGTGTTGCTTCGTATTTGGTTGTGCCATCTTACACTTGATGGTGAGGCAGAGGGAGTGCTAGACTTATACCAGAAGGGGTTGATCCCATCTCTGTCCAGGAAGGTATGTGAACAGGAATGTTCTCTGTTTCTCAATCAGCTACACATGGTTAAAGATAGCTGGGAAAGGGTAGACATGGATGAATTGTCAACATTTCCAAGAGGTTTATCCAGCAGAGTATAAACAGTGATGGAGCAAAGCCTTCCAGAGGGAAGGATTATGTAGTTTAAATTCCTCCACAGACAGTCTCCAGGGCCAGAGACAACTTTTCGTTCCAAAGGCCCAAACTTTCATAATAATGCTCACATTCAAAGCTATTTCTGGATGTTGAGGCTAATTTTAAGGTACTGAAAAAAATCAATACCTAGTATGGCTCCAGAATATTCTAGAGTTAAACTGTGATCTTTTAAAAAAAAAAAAATTCCATTTAGGGGAAAAATAACACAAATGGAGTTACAGTTTTTCCACGAGGAAACAGAATAGCATCATTTTGGGAAGAGAAAAACTTATATATTTTTTTAAAAAAATAGAAGAAATGTTGTCTTAGTTCTGTTTTTGTTGCTGTGAAGGAACACCATAATCATGGCAACCAAAGAATACATCTTAATGGGGATGGCTTACAGTCCAGGTGTTTAGTCCCTTATCATCATGGCAGCATCCAGGCAGACATGGTGTGGAGAAAGAGTTGAAACTTCTACATCTTGATTTGTAGGTAGCGGAAGGAGACTGTATCTCATTAGCAAGACTTGAGCATAAATGAGGCCTCAAAGCCTGCCTCCACAGTGACACACTTCCTTCAACAAGGCCACACCTATTCTAACAAGGCCACACCTTATGAGCCAAGCATGCATCAACCACATGAGTTTATGGGGGCCATACCTATTCAAACCAGCACAGCTGATGACTCTTCTGGCTTTGGATTTCTTTGTCAGGATCCAAAGACTTTACTTGGCTTCCTTTCTGAAGGGGAAAAGAACAACAGCACCTGATAAAGTTGAAGCCAGTTTTGGTTCAGAGAAGATAAGACTCTGGTGGCATGGCTCAGGAGACACTTCTCACAGGAATCAAGTGGCATGCTTGTCTTCCAAGAGTTTTTCCTTGAGGAAGGATCCCTGTAAGGAAATGACTGCCTAGCTGAGAGAATGTCCCCACTTTGAGATAAGGATCGGCACCTCTCACTTGTGTGTGTTGCACACGTTTTTGGCCATACACACATGCATACAAATACATATGTACATGAGGGTGGAAGTCAGAGATTGATGCTAGGTGTCAGTTTTTCTTCACTTTATGTGTTGAGAGAGTCTCTCACTGAACCTGGAGTTCAGCACTTAAGCTATGTTGGCTGACCAGTGAGCTCTGGGACACTGCCCGTCTCTACAGTCCTCAGTGCTGGGCTTATAGGTGCATGCTACTGTGCCTGGCTTTTGGGTGAGTCCTGGAGTGTAGAACTCAGTCACTCACACTCATGCTTGCATGCCTTTACTGAGTGAGCCATTTACTAGAGCATCTTGCATGGTTTTATATCATGTTCTTTTTAGAGGGGATCAATACTTGGGATTGAATTCAATGCTTTTCACAAGCTAGGCAAGTGCTCTCCCATGGAGTGGCATCCCTAGCCCTTGGTTTTTTGAACTTGGTTTCTTGTTGGATATCACAGGCTGCCCTCAAACTCAGGATCTTCCTGTCTCTGCCTCCTCTAGGCTGAGATTACAGGTCCATCCAAGCAAGCACAGCTATATCACATCTCTAAATTTTTTTGTATTAGGATTATGATATTTCTGGGATTTGACTTCTGTCCTTTGCTTTCTTCCCCAGTAGACAATTGCTACCTGGTTATGTTGAGTTAATTCCTGTGATAGATAAATTCTTTATCACAGTGTGTGTGTGTGTGTGTGTGTGTGTGTTTGCTCAGGTGTGTGCATGTGCACTCATTCATGTGCATATGCACACATGTGTTAGCACACATAGTCACACACATCCATGTGCATTACTTGTGTGAATGCAGGTGTTCACATGTTTCTGTGCATATATCGGTGCCGGTCCCTGCCTTCTACCTTGATTGTCTGCTGCAAGCTTCTCTGGAAGCTCTGGGATTACCAATGCTTAGCTTTATATCCGGCTTGTATGTAGCTTCTAGGGATTCAAACTCAGGTCCTCATGCTTGCACGAGGCAAACCCTTTTTATCCGCTGAACCACATCGCCATCCCTGATTCTTATTTTTTGTTTAAATGAAACATTCTAAGGAGGATTGCCTTTGTGGAAAACACTGTAATTATGTATCATTTTTTTTAAGCTTATAAAAACAGATTTGGGAAGCTTTGTTAGAGAGAAAGCAGAATCTATGGAGCAGGTGAGAGAGTCTTGGGGTTGTACATTAGCCTCCAGGCGTCTTGTGTGGGATTGAGTGCTCTCCCCTAATGAGTCCAGAAACACACCCACCCAACAGCTGGGATGCCAGTTAATGACCAAGCTAATGCTTACAGGTGCATCCAAGGATCGCAGCAGCTTGGTGGGAATCCAGCAGAAACCAGAGGCCTTCCACCACACTTTGAGATTGCATTCCTAGGAGTAGCCTACACAGGGAGCCTACTTTACCTTAGAGAACAGCCCTCCTCCCACACAAAACATTTTCATTTTTTTCCTTTACTCATCAATTAAAAAATATTATTCCTTGTGGTTCAGTTAGTGAAAAAACAAAAAACTGGTCTAAATCCTGGCTTAAATGTTGATTTCTTTCCACCCCCTTAATTCACTAGATATGTAATAGGAAAGAACCGTTGAGGTGGCTTTGGTTTGTTTTGAGAGGGAGGAAAGGTGGTGGGCATATTTCTGTGAAGAATGATTCTCTGACTGACTTCACTCCCTTCCTGGATTTTATCTATCCCAGCATGAATAATAAGGGTAGATGATATTATTTATAATTCTTTCTTTACTCTCCTCTCTTGCCACCTTTTTCTTGTGGGCTGCACGGCCTTTCCTGCACATGTCTCCTTCACCTGGGCTCGAGCAGTGAAGTGGGCAGAATGAGCTTGGCTCTGACTAGTGGCTTTAAGAGAGCCCACATGTTCCCCCACTCGTTCCTGAAGCCTGAACCTCCTTGGAATCTGTTCTCTCTGTGTGTTTCTCTGCCTCGGTCTCTGTCTCTATCTTTGTTTCTGTCTCCTTCTGTGTCCCTTTAGATCAGCATGCCAGGTAGGACAGAAGGACTGTTGGGAACAATCTAGACAAATCAGTTGTCTGTCTCAGTCAGGCACACAATCTGGTTGCAGTTAGACGGGATGCATGTAGGTAGAAAAATACCGTATGGATAACCCCACCTTCTGGGCATAGTAAACTGGAAAACACATAGGCATTTGACCCAAGGGAAACCAGTGTGGGTCTGGCCAACTGTCTGTCAGAGCCTTCCCAGGCAAGGGTGATGCTGACTAGACCAGATTCAACAGAAGGCCTCCTAAGGGCTTTGTATTAGAAAATAGTTGAGAAGGAAGTATACTAACCAAGGGAAGTGGGAACAGCCACAGAGAAACTTCCTGCCACATGAATCCTGGGTGCAAGAACAAAGTTCAAAATTGTTACAAATGCCTGGAGCAGCGAGTGGTAAGCACCCAAATGTATTGTGTTTTTCACTTCAGGAAGTAAGAGACACTTCCTGATCTAAGTCTTGGTGCCTATGAGGTCTGGCTTGTGGGGCTGGGCGTGTGCATTCTCTTGAGATGCGGCTCATCATCCTCATTGCTCCATGCAGCTTTAGTATAATGCCCTCTTGCCTCAGATAATGTGAACTCTCTTCATTGTAGACACAAAGACCCCAGCTACTGAAGAGTCTAATTTTACCCTGCTCCCTAACAGCTGAGTGTCCTGACTATTGGGGGCCCCAACATGATCGTCTTCTAGGGAGGGAAAACCCAGCTGCCCTGCTTCTTTGCTTCACTCCCTTTGTAGTTCTTTCTCCTGTCCACACTCTTCCCTTCTGGGAAGGCACGGGGTGGCTGGGCAGATAGGAAAAGGAGAAAGGGGGTGAGTTTCAGAATTTCCCAAGACCCTTGGAAAACTTGGAAAATTGTCTCGCCTAGCCTGAGATAAGCAGGGCCTGATTTATGGATTTGAGTGCCCATCTGGATTATTTTTAATGATTAAATTAGGTTTTTTTTTGACAACTTCACACACACACACACACACACACACACACACTGCATCCTGTGTACTCTCACTTCTCAGCCTCTCTCTTGTCTCCACCCCACTCCCATCATCTCTCTTTTCTCCCTAGGGTACCTTTTCCCACCCTGAGGTCCTTTTGCTTTGCTTTTATGACCCACTGATTTCAACTAGCGATGTCTGTGTGACCATTGGCACCGCTAAATGGTCCCATATGGATTTTCTTACAGAAACATTTTCAGTTAGGGCTTGAGGATTCTTGTTCACTTCAGATGGAGTGTGTCCAGTTGACATTGGTCCAGTGAGTGTGGCTTGAGGAGCCTTCTGCAGGAAGTCTTCCTGCAACCCCATCATGACTGTTGACTCATCTTTATTGGTCTGGGCTTTCTGGCAACCACAATGTAGTATTTGTGCAAATACCCTTCAGACATGCCTTGCCATGTCTTGTACATAGAAACGCCACAGTAGTTAACTCTGTCTAAAGGGTTATTTCGAAGCTGTGTAGTGGAGGAAGTGATTCATGTTTCTTGTCAGGGGTCCCAGTTTCCGAGCCACACCTGAGTATATCTGGAAAAAGAAACCCTACAGAAGTTATGATAAGTTGTATTTTTTTGGTCTTTAAAGATTGTATAGCTAGAAAAACGAGAGACTCTCCCTCAGCTGTTTGGCAACGTCTGTGAATGGCCGTACTAAGGTCCGTGTATGCATTTATTCAGTGCTCTAGGTTTGAAGTGCTTAATGGTGGGCTACATTCAAACAGACACATCCTTGGGTCAGCTCAATGCTGGATGCTCATCAGAGAGTACACTCACAATCCTTCATGCCATGCTTTTCAATGGTCACAGTTGTTTCCTAGTTATAATTGTTGTTGTTGATGATGATGATGATGATGATGATGATGATGATGATGATAACATTCAAGACAGAGTTTCTCTGTGTAGCCGTGGCTATCCTGGAACTCAATCTATAGACCAGGCTGACTCATAGATCCTACCTTTGCCTGCCAAATGCTGTGAATAAAGGCATGTGTCACCACACCTAGCTAATTTAATTTCATTTTTAAATCTGCAAAGAAAATATTAGATATCATTATGCCATTTTCAAATGAAATGTTTCATTAGATTCTCTTGTCTCCCTTGACCTCAGTGACCCACCTTCCAACCTCTCTGGCAACTTTCCTTTCCATCTTCATGATATATGTGTCTTATTGCCCTACCCCACCTTCTTTAAAACCTCTTTTATCCCCCCCTTGTCTCCTTTCTAGTTTTTAGGCTACACACACACACACACACACACACACACACACACACTACACTGGGACCTGTACATGAGAAAAAGAAACGTTGATTTTTGTCTTTCTGTGTTTGGCTTACTACATTCAGTATAATGCTTTCCAGATCTGCCTTTTCTTTTTTTTTGAAAATTTCATAGTTGTTTTGTGGCTGAATAAAATTTTATTGCATTTAGGTAGTGCATTTTCATTACCCATTCGTCTGTTGATGGACATCTAGCCTGGTTCCAAGTTCCTTGCTATTGTGAATAGAGCAGTAGTGAACAGGGGTGTGCCAGTGTCTCTGTGGTAGGATATGGAGTTGCTTGGGCATATGCCCGGCAATGATATGGCTCAGTATGTATAGTAATTCTATTTTTAATGTTTGAGAACTTCCTCTTACTGAGTCCCACAATAACCATGTTAGTTTGCTGTCACACTGGCCTTGAACAAGCAGTCCTCTATCCCACATCCTAGCCACTTGTTGTCCTGTGTCTTGGTGACAGCCATTCTGCCTGGGAGGATGTGGGTGTATCAAGATAGTCTTAATTGAATTTTCCTGCTTGAACAAGCAGTCCTCTATCCCACATCCTAGCCACTTGTTGTCCTGTGTCTTGGTGACAGCCATTCTGCCTGGGAGGATGTGGGTGTATCAAGATAGTCTTAATTGAATTTTCCTGATGGTTAGGGATGTTGAACACCTTAAGAACACACATTGGATGTTTGTGTTTCAGCTTTTGAAGATTATGTATTTTGTTAGCTCATCTGTTGATTTGTAAGGTTTTTTTTTTTTCCAAATTCTGAGTATTAGGTCCTTGTTTTAAGAATAGCTGGCAAAGATTTGCTTCCATTCTGTAGGCTTTAATGTAATTTCTTAGTGCAAACACGGAAATTCAGCGAACAAGCCGTATGAGGTTACTCTTAGTGGGACACAGCATGCTGGTTTCAGGAAACTTGGATTTATAATAATTCATTATAAAAATAACACAATCTATAAAATAATAAACACATAAAGCACTAACAGTAGTTTCTTATTATCAAGTATATGTATTATATAATCGTATGTTTTAATTAATTAATTAATTTATGTGTGTGTTTGTGTGTTTGTGTGTGTGTGCACATGTATGTGTCTGGGTGTGCACAGCTGTCGTATGTTTGAGGTGGTTAGAGAGCAACTTTGGAAGTCAATTTTCTCTTTATACAGTGTGGGTCCCACGGATCCAGCTCAGATCCTCAGGCTTGACTGCAGGCACCATTACTGTTGCAGGCCTCATAACGGTGTGATTTTACTTGTCTGCTAATGGCAGCACAGGACACATATGTGTGTCATCATTATCACACATCTGAGTAGAGTGCAGCATCAGGATCTTAACAATGTCACTAAGCAACAGGCATTTGTCAGTTCCATTATAATCTATGATGAGACCACTGTTTAATATGATGTGTCACCAGCTCAAGTCATTATGAGACTTAGTGGTATTAGTGCATTATCTTGACCATTTAAAATGTTATTCACAGAAGTTTAACAGGAACCACAAATATGAGTTAAAAT
The DNA here is from genome assembly GCA_019843965.1 of Rhynchomys soricoides. Classification (NCBI taxonomy): domain Eukaryota; kingdom Metazoa; phylum Chordata; class Mammalia; order Rodentia; family Muridae; genus Rhynchomys; species Rhynchomys soricoides. Next base: position 17,780,160 of record JADRCH010000014.1, on the reverse strand, counting down.
GGTCAAAACAGATCAGTAATTCTAAAAAGCACTATTTTACCACTCTGTGATGTTAGTTTTAGGTGACTGGGTAGCCAAAGGTCAATTACATTTTGAGAATCTGTGAATTTTGTGAGCTGTAAGAATTTGATGTTACTTACCTGAATATAGAATTATTATTAAGCCCTCTTCAGTTTCACAGAAAGAATTCAACCATCAAAGAAGCTTTTTGTGGTCCACAATCCCTTTCATCTATTCCATTTGGATTTCACCTCTTGAAGAAGTATGGAGTCGGTTTCTGATGTATCTTAAAGTCACGACAGTATTCATGAGGGGAGGGTCTATCTTGATGAAGCAAAACCAAACCAAAACACACACACACACACACACACACACACACACACACCCAGCAAAAACAAGCAAGTTGAAAATGGTAACCTGAAAAGAGTTAGGTTACACCCTGAAAAGCAATTTGTAATTATGTAACATTAATTAATTTGTAACAATTAATTTGTAACAATATGTAACATTAATTTATTTACATTGGCAATAAATCATTCTTAAAATTTTATTTATCACATGATACTCGAGATGAAATACTATGATTCTGAAACAGGGAAAGTTTTTCTAATGATGAGACCTATTGAATTTGGCAGTAATACCTTGAGGGAGTCGTTGAGGCCATGGATGGAATCATTTAAAGGTGAACCAGAGAGAAATTTGTGTGGAAACAAAATGAAGTAAATAATATGATCAGTGTTCTACAAGCTTGGACTCCCTGGTGCTGTAATACTAAATCAATTGTGAGACCAAAAAATCCTAATTTTGTACACAACCAATTGCTTCAGCACATTTTCCTCTAAGTTTGGGTCACCTAGCAAGAATTGTTTTGGTAGCTGCAATGGTAAAAGTGTTGATATTCTTCTTTTACAGAGCGTCCTAAAGCAAAATGCATTCCATTTACAATGTTGTCTTTGTTCCCTGTGATTCTTTTTGTTTGTTTATAAGAAACAGTTAGAGGTGCTCGCTTCGGCAGCACATATTCTAAAATTGGAAAGATACAGAGAAGATTAACATGGCCCCTGCGCAAGGATGACACGCAAATTCGTGAAGCGTTCCATATTTTTACGCTACCTGGACTGGCGCGCGCTCATAAAAAGGAAGAGGATGAAGGCCAACATGAAGCTGGTTGGCTCTGGCTTTCCTCTGCCCACATCTGATCTAGATGACTCTCTCACTGAAGACATAGACGAGAAAATTGCATTCCGAAATGATGCAAATTTTGACTGGCAGAATGTGGCAGATTTCCGGGATGCAGGTGGATCCTTAACCGAGGTCAAAGTGGAAGAGGAAGAAAGGGATCCGCAGAGCCCGGAATTTGAGATTGAGGAGGAAGAAGAGATGCTGTCATCTGTCATACCAGATTCCAGGAGGGAAAACGAGCTCCCTGACTTCCCTCACATTGATGAGTTTTTCACCCTCAATTCCACACCGTCCAGACCCACCTATGATGAGCCCCATCTGCTCATGAACATAGAGAAACAGAAGCTGGAGCTGGAAAAGCGCCGTTTGGATATAGAGGCAGAAAGGCTGCAGGTGGAAAAGGAGCGGTTGCAGATAGAGAAAGAGCGCCTGCGCCACCTGGACCTGGAGCATGAGCGCCTGTAGCTGGAGAAGGAGAGGCTGCAGATCGGGAGATCCGAGAGGGAGAAGTGGAGGCTGCAGCTGGTCAGCGCTGAGAAACCGGCCCTAGACAACGAACTCGGCCAGGGGGAGAAGTCCATGCTGCAGCCACAGGACATCGAAGCAGAGAAGTTGAAACTCGAGCGAGAGCGCCTACAGTTGGAGAAAGATCGGCTGCAGTTTTTGAAGTTTGAGTCAGAGAAGCTGCAGATAGAAAAGGAGCGCTTGCAGGAGGAGAAGGCGAGACTGAGGATTCAGAAAGAAGGCCATCTGCCTTGACTGCTCTTAGTCCTCTGCTTAGCAAATGTTGATGAACTGTAGCTTTCCCCATCAGTTCATGGAAAGGTGGTTCTGGATTAACTACCCCATCACCATCCCTGTTTCATGTCAGCGTTTTTAGTAGGAAAACGATAGGAATACATCGGTAGCTGTGCGCTTCAGTAGTGTATTATGTAAACACTGCCCGACATAAACAGAATAGCGGAGTCTGCTAGACACTTCCACGTTAGTAATACTGCAGAGTCCTGTCTTATTCGTGCACCCCAAGTTTACAATGATGTCTACAGGAAAGTTTCTATCCAGTGATTCTTCAGTGGAGTTTGGGCTCCCAGAAGACATTTGGGATTGTGAGATGTTTTCTTGGTGTTCAGAGTAAATGGGTGTAGGCTGCTACCAGCCGCAGTAACGGCTACAGGTTCTGCCACACACCATGTTTAGCATAGTTGTCTTCACAGGGAAGAGTTACCCAGTCCAAAATGTCATTAGTGCCAAGTTTGAAAAACCGTATCTTCATATCGATGTTCTACAGCTTTAGAATATTAAAACTTCAAATATTTATGTGGTTAGATACTTAAATGGCCAAAACCATTTTAACTGTGAGACATTACTGTGTAGTATATTGAATATAGGGAGTGGTGGAGATAGTAGGTCCTTTATTTAAGTGGTATTGTCTATCAGACTGAGACCTAGAAACCTGGGACCATCTCAGATTGTTTAAAATGAGTCACTTTGAAAGGCAGTTGCCTCCAAGAATCAACACATGACTAGGAAGCTTCTGTTCCCCATTCTTTGAATCTGTTGTTATAGTTTGAATACAGAATTCACCATTTCATTCATGTACTGAAATGTTATGTTAGAGAATGTCAGAAGCTAGAATTCACCATTTCATTCATGTACCGAAATGTTATGTTAGAGAATGTCAGAAGCTAGTAAAAACGGTACCAGTGCCAAAATGGTGACGGTAGTCTATGATGTGGAACCGAATGAATTGTTGATTGATTTTTAAGTGAAGAGTAGACATTTGAGACTGAGAGATGGGGGAAATCGCCTCTGCATCAGTGACAGCGGTGTTGGAATGACAGTAGTAACTGTGTTATGGTCAGGGGAAATCTTGCTTAATTTAAAATCTACAGGAGTTTGTGAAAAGGTATCTTCCTACTCCAGAATCTGAAGTTCAGAGAAATCATGCAGAAAGTAAATGACTAATACTTTATATAGTGGTCTGTTTTTTGTCTTTACTCCTTCAGGATGGCTAAACTTGGCAATTCTAAAACCAAAGGGCAGACTTCACCTGATGATTTACCCACAGTGTCCTGATGGTGGTTTATCACAGTAAAGTACTTTCTGATGCACAACAAAGTTGCAAACGGTCGCACAAACTCACTTTGTGTTTTCTGTTTTCTGGGGCTGATAGCTTTAATACAACATGTCTGTTGACACACTACCTTGATTCTGTATTTGTTCTTTGTTAATTTAAGAATGACTAGCAACCATGATTGAATATAGGTATGCAGAGGGAAATATACCCAGGATTACTTATTCTGATTTTGACATAGTGTTATTTTTTTATAATTCTATTAAATACTTCTACCTTAGGGGAAAAAAAAAGAAACAGTTAGAGACCATCAGGGGTGCATTAAGACATCTATTGTTGGCCTGGTAGTACCAGGGACTTAGATGTCTAGGGAGGGCTTAGGGGATATGGCCTTCTTTCTCTGCTCTATTTGTGTGTGTGGCCAACCCAGGTCTAGAGACTGTCTATCTCTCCCTCCCCCCTTCTGTGTGTGTGTGTGTGTGTGTGTGTGTGTGTGTGAGAGAGAGAGAGAGAGAGAGAGAGAGAGAGAGAGAGAGAGAGAGAGATTCCTAGTAGGGAACCTGCAGGCATGTATGAACATTAGTGAATGTATGAGGGCATCATGACCAACCAGTATGTTGGTCTACATAGTTTCTTTTCTTTGTTAAAGTGGGGGTCTGGCATTGTCCCAGAGCTCACCAAGTATGCTTGGCTGCCTGTTTTCACCTACACAACGCTATGATAGCTCGTGTGTGCCATCACCCCCAGCTTTGTTTTTTGTGGGGGTCGTGGGTAGTACCCTCAGTACCTCATGCTTCCCAGCCCCTCTGCTTGGCCTTTTTGACATTCCTTTCCTTCTGTGCATAATTTATATTCTTACAGTGTTCTAGTTGGGTTTATCCCATGCCTCTCTCTGTGTCTTTGGTGTTACAGACTATTTCCAAGTCAAGTTATGAAGGTAACAGAAACTTCAGAATATTCAACTTCAAAGTTGTATGACTTGCCCCATGAGTCGCTGGGTGAGAGTCATCCATCCCTCTGTCCTTCCCACTTGTCTTCCTGTGAGCTCCAAAGCCTCAGTGACTGTCACCTTGCTCACTGCTCTTCCTTTCTAAACCTACCTCCGTCTCTCTGTACCATTTCTCATCAACAAGGATGGACACTTAACTGGTGGGACATTAGTTATAGATAAGAAAGACTATGCATGAGAGTAGAATAAGAGACTGAGAGGACACACATTATTATTGTTAATTATTATTGTTAGTAGTAGTAGTAGTGTTTACATTTTGACTGAGGCAAAAGGAAGGTGTCAAGTAGAGAGGCATGGACAGACAGAAGGACACGGACTCAAGAGGACAGAGGTCTTCGCCATTCACCTGGACTTAGGGAGATGAAGTTGGGATGGGTAAGGGCATCCAAAGGATGGCAGTCAGGGAAAGCAGAAGAAGGTTTTGTAGGAATGAGTCTAGATGTGAAGGAAGGAAGTGTAGTAATGGAGACTCTGGGGCATTATGGTCTGGCTAATCCCTGGCTGTCGACGTGGGTATGGCTGAAAACGAGGGCCGGTTGTGTCTAGCTAGGAAAGGTCTTAATTTACTTTAAAGGAGTTTGATTTCTGTCAGAACTAGTTGTAACAAGAACTATATAGGTGCTATAGAATCCCATTTATCAGTGTGAACGCTGGGGATGAGCTAAGATCTGTGAAGGAAGAACCTCCCCTGAGGCTTGTGGGCAAGTCTTGGAATTTGTTGCTTGGTAAACGCATAACCCAGTAGCTGTCTGTCTGTGTAGTCAGCCTTTCTCCTCCACATACAAGCAAGCCGACGCTATTTCTGGGAATGGTGAGTGACAGAGCAATGGCAAATGTCTCCACTCACTAGCTTTCTGAAAAACAACAAATGTGGAGATAAATTAAACCTAATTCCATTCCAAAATTAAGGGACAGAAAATCTGAGTCACACAAGGCAAATCCAAGCACTATTTCCTGCAGACCAGCCAGATGGTGTGGGTATAGGCAGGTGCATGCTGATTTCTCTGCCTTAGTCTTCTTCTTGACAGCGAGGATGTCATCTTCTGAGCTCCCCTTCTGCTTCCTCTATACCCAAAGGCATGCGCTAATTTCTGAACCAGCCTAGAATCCTTGAGGGAGGTAGAGATTTTTCTCATATGAAAAAGTTACATCAATGTTTTCCCTCTTGGGAGACAGCTAATAAAGTAACATCCTGAACCAGAATGCCTCTTACTAACTGCTTACCCCTCAGAAAGCAAGCAGGCAAGCAAACAAACCGAACCAAACCAAAAAACACATCCATGGGTAAACTACTAATTCTCCCTAAGTTTTTTTTTTTTGTTTTGTTTTGTTTTGTTTTGTTTTTCGAGACAGGGTTTCTCTGTATGGCACTGGCTGTCCTGGAACTCACTCTGTAGACCAGGCTGGCCTCGAACTCAGAAATCCACCTGTCTCTGCCTCCCAAGTGCTGGGATGAAAGGTGTGCGCCACCACTGCCTGGCCTCCCTAAGTATTTTAGGTCATCAATTGTTTTCTCCATCCAGCTTGAAAAAAAATGGGTCCAGTGAACTCCCTCTTTTTTTGTTCGTGTTCTTGTTTTCCTCCTCTCCTCCTCCTCCTCCTCCTCCTCCTCCTCCTCCTCCTCCTCCTCCTCCTCCTCTCCGCCGCCTCCTCCTTTTAACAGAATCAGGACCTGGCTTCTTTCAAAGATATTTTTCTTTAACTCTTGAGTCACAACAGTCCATATCCCATTGTCTGTTGTGGATGGGACTCACTGATATGCCCTGGGAAGCATTCAGAATTAGGGGTGGAGTGGGGTCTTCTAGATGTATTCTGGACAGATGTGTTCTGGAGGAAGTATCAGAATGAACATCATAGAACCAATAGCTGTGGTCATAGGAACATAGGAACAAGTTATGTGCCCTGTCTCTGTTTCTAGTTAGTGAAGGCTGGATTGGGGATCAGCAAGTGCAGTCATGTCTGCCCCTGAACTACAGTCTAGAATTTCTCCTGAACCTTACTGGGTGTTCCTTGTCCCTAAACTGAAGAAGTATGTCTGGGTCATTGGCTCTCTTCAAGGTCTAAAATGTCAAAGAAAACTGTTTTACAAAAAAAGCTCAGAGAATGAAAATGTCAAAAAGTCATTAATGTGTTTTGCTAGTTTGTTTTATGACAGACTGGTTTTTTTTTTTTTGAAACACTGGGCCAGTTCCTGCTGGATGAGTAAACTATTTGTTGGGTAAGAGTCTTCTGACTATAAAATATATTGTATCTTCAGAAATACTGGATTTTATTCAAGGGATGGAAATAGGATTTTTTTCTTCTATTTGTAAAGAAGAAAATGATATTAAAGATTAAAAATACAAAGACAATGAAAGATCAAAGGAATGCCAAATTCTCAAGATGTGGTCTTTTTAAATGCATGACATTCTCAAAAAATTGTGTAAGTGTTTAAAAACCATACTCTTTTAAAAGGGTCAATCACAGCAGGAGGGGGGTGAGGCAGGATTAATGGACACATCCAGGGAAAATCAGAGTTGTCGATTTTTGTTGTTTGTGTTTAATTGTGGTATGTATGTATATTTCTATTTATGTGGGCATGTGTATGTTCATGAAGTGCAAGGATGTGAGGATCTGAGGTTGGTTTTGGGTGTTTTCCTTGATTGTATGCTTTATTTTCTGAGGCAGGGTCTCTCTCTCTGCATCTGGAGCTTGTAGATTCTGGCTTCTCTAGCTCATCACTTTGCTTGAGCATTCCTTGTCTGTCCCTTACAAGCACTGAGATTACAGGTGGGCTAAAATACTCACCTGGATTTTGCTTGGGTTCTGAGCCCCTGAACATGAGCCCTTCCTCTTCTTGCCTCACAAGTTCTTTACCAGCTAAGCCACCTCCCTTAATCCTTGAGTCAAAGTAAAACCCAGATTGGATGTATGAGGTAGGAAACTAGACCTGACATACATGGAGATAGGGGGTGAAGCTTTGCCTCTTCATGGATGTTCTTTTGACTAGGTTGTCTCTCTGAGCTTAGAACCAAAGTGTCTTTGCTTTTTGGGGTGAATGCTATTACTACTTCCCTAAGACTTATTACGTCTGGACAATGCTGTGTTAATGGTGAATGAATCATTAGCATGTCAGAAATACATGAGAAAACCAAACACCTTAGAGACCCCAGATTTTATCTTCTCTCATATGATATTTTTGCATAATATATAGTGAAATTTTGGTAACAAAAATTGTTTCTCTTTTGAAAATGTGCTGAGAAATTCTATTTCCTGTTACCTAGTTCATTATTTCTTTTGATTTTATTTAATTTAAAAATTGTTTTACTTAAAAAAAAAAATCCTTAGCTGTTTTGGTACTGTTTTAATGATTTAGGGAAAATGTTTTTAATAACTGCAGAATTTGTAAGCCATAATGACTTCTGTTTTCTCTGGCTCTAACATGCTAGTAATTGAAATACTTCTCTAGACAAGTGTACATATAGCAAGTATATTTTAAGGTAAAGGTTTCATAGGTGTATCATGTAATTTACCACAGGCAAATATTAATATTTATTAATATTATGTCATGTCCAATTTTCATTCTATTATTACTTAAGTAATTGGTGTGAGATGGTTATTTTTATGGAGTTTATATTCTTGTGGTACTAATAAAAAGAAACAAAAGAAGCTTAGATCAAATAGAAAATGCAAATGCAAAGCACAATTAGGCAATATGGGGTGGTGTTGCAGTTTTATCTTGGGTTGCAGTGAGGGACCTCCCTGATAAATTGATGGGAGAGGGCAAGAAGTAGCTATGTGTGTCTGTAGAAGGATATTCCAGCTGAGGGAGCAAGTACCAAGACTGGAGACAGGAGTGTGTATGTAAGTGTTTGAAGAATAGTGAGAAAACCTGAGTGGAGGGTGGATAGAGTTATAGTCTTGACTCGCTCCACAGGTTTTAGTAAGGTCTTTGGCTTCTACCTTGATTGAAGGAGATGCTGTGGAGGAAGGAGAGCCGTGCTATGACTGTTCTTACGAAGGGTGCACTGGATGCTGTGAGGAGAGTGAGCTGTGGGAGGGGATAGGAAAGCAGAGTCCAGATATGAAAGAGCCAAAACAGTGAAGTGATGGTGCACCGCATCAAGATGTTACCAGGGCCCCAAGGAGACGCTGATGCTTCCTGAATAACAACTAACAAACAGCATTTGCTGGTATTTGCTGTCAGACGACGGAAAAAAAGAACAAGATTAGAAACAGGGAAGAGAGGTTAGTTCTGGATATGTTTGGTTGACTAGAAACATGTACCTAGCAGAGTATGTAGTTGGTTTGTTGCGTGTATGTGTGTGTGTGTGCACGCGTGCGTGCAAGTACACGCATGTGTATGTGCATGTGTGTGTATCTATACATACACATATTTACGTGTGTACGTATGCATTTAGAGTGCTTCCTATATGATATGAATAAACACATATGTGCAAGATTAAGGTGATATAGGCTAGGGTTACATGTTACTCCACAGAAATCCATAGATGGTATTTACGTTCATGAAATAGCACAGGACAGAATCATCTGTGAGTTTAGTATGAGGATGAGAAGGGCACAAATGCTGAGCTCTGGGGCTGTTCTATGGGCTGAATCATAAGAATGAAAGGTGAGGACGTCAAGGAAAGAGCGAGCCATGAGCATAATTAGGGTAACTTAGAAGTCAAGTGAGGAGTATGCATCCCTGTGTGTGTGTGTGTGTGTTATTGTATATTGTAGACGTTGGAACAAGAGAGACCAGAGGATTTGTCGTTGGATTTGACAATGTGGAGTACACAGGCATCCTTTTTAAAGGCAGGTATAATGAAGTGTTCGTAGCAAAGCCTGGTTGGGTTCAGCAAACTGAAGACAAAATGATGAGAGAGTCAGGAGATAGCTTTTGTATGTGAGGGGGCACAGTAAAAAACTGATAACATGACCACGAAGGAATGTGGTTAATATAAATAAGAGATCAGAGAGAAAAAGCAGACTGAACATGGCAAGCACACTGGACATTGCCAGGCCTAGAGAGTAGGGGAGAATAGTGGAGACAGAGAGGTAGCAAGAGAGAGAGGGAATAGAGTGGGGCTGGGGGATAAGAAAGGGACAGAGACAGAGAGTGAGTTCAGGGAGAAGAACCCTGTTATAAGGACCAGGAGATGGGGGAACGGCTAGGAGGCTAACATGGACTTAGAAGAGGTACCTGAGATACTGAGGGAGCCCGGAGGCCAGCATGGGCTTTGACGTGCTGATAGGCACCACAGTAGCCACTTGTTCCTCTGCCAGAGGTAAGAGGATTCTCTTTCTGGCACATGGAACCAATCTCATAAGTTATTCAGCAATACTAGCTTTTATCTAATTGTCAAAAATCCTGTAGTGCAGGTTGAGCTGGACCTAGACTCAATATTGGACTAAGTCAGCGGTCCTGTCATTGGGGCAGAAAGGGTGCCCTTTGGACCTGGTAGGTTTGTATTCAGGAGGTTATAGGAGTGGACCGTTGTCTGGGTAGAGTGGAGTGGAGTAGAAGTACATGAGAACAATACAGCCTGATTGCTTGCTAATGAGGATGAAAGGGCGTGTGTGTGTGTGTGTGTGTGTGTGTGTGTGTGTAATCTCTGAGAAGGCCAAAGTGGGCAGTGTCTAGTGGAGGGCTTGACCTTGGGTGAGCTAACATTCTTCATCTGGAGAAAGGCAGGGAAACTTGGCCAGAGGTCACCTAATGAGTATGTGTCCTTAGGTTCTCTCTTCTCAGTGAGGGGTAGGTAAGTGAGGCATAATGATAACATGGGGTTGGTAGATGCTGCACATCTCAGATAGGCATTTGGGGGAGCTTATTTATGTTTATGTTTTAAACGCCATATGCATTTGACTCCTACATTGTGTGTGTGTGTGCACAAATGCTTGTGTGTGGGTAGGTGTACCTGCGCGTGTGTCTGTGTGTGTGTGTGTGTGTGTGTGTGTGAGTGTGTGTATGCATGAATGTTCATTTGTGGGCAGGCGTACCTGCATATGTGTGTGTGTGCATAAATGCTTATGTGTGGGCAGGTGTACCTGCATATGTGTGTGTGTGTGTGTGTGTGTGTGTGCATAAATGCTTATGTGTGGGCCGGTGTACCTGCATGTGTGTGTGCATGCCCAAATACTCATGTGTGAGCAGGTGTACCTGTGTGTATGTGTGTGTGTGTGTGTGTGTGTGTGTGTGCACTTGTTAAGGACAGATGTCAATATCAGGAACCACCAAACTTGTTTTTTGAGATAGGATCTCTCACTGCAGCCTAGAGCGAGGCCATTTGGTTAGGCTGGCCAGCTAGTGAGCCAAGAAATCCATCCTCCTGTCTCCATCCCTGCAGCGTTGAGATGACAAGATCAAAGGGGCACTTCATCTCTCACAGCTCTTTCTCCTTTTAATGTGGGTTCCGAGACCCTTATGATTCCTTAGAAAGTACTCTGTCTGCTGAGCCACTCCTCAAATCCCTCATTTCTGCTTTGTGATAAGCAGTATCCCCAGGCCAGACACAGGAATTTATTATTTTTGCTGAATATAATTTTCTACTTTTCTCTGCTTTTCCGAAGGGCAATTTTCATAACTGTGTACAATAGAAGAAATTTTTTTGTATGTGTGTGCACTCCAGAGAAAAACATAACAAGCATGCTGTTCCCTCCAGTGGTTATTATGGGATAATTGGGAAGGGAGAGAAAGGTCAATGGTCATTGGAGTTAGTCACCTGTGTGGTGGCAAGGAGGACCTGCACGAGCTGGGAGTAGGAATCTCATAGGATATTCTTTCTTGGAAGATTTTCCAGTCCTGGGCATTACCCCATGAGGTCATGGATTGATGTTAATTGCTCCTTTCCACTTTGTGTGAAGAACATAGAACACTCCCTGAGCATTATTTTCATAATCTAGGAGTTAAATCTGGAGCTGAATGGTAAAGTCCTATTGGGCTAAACGGTATCGGATACTCTTAATATTCGTCCTTCAAAGAATTCTTGGCCTTGGGGCAAGTGATGGACTGCAAGTGGGTGCATGACCTGTTGGCTCAGTCTCTCTGTTGTTGAACAGGGAGGATGTATTGACTGAGCCTGTGTGTCTCTTCACATGGGCCTCAGTTAGTGGTGGGTGGTAGCGTTTCATCTGCGAGGCTGCTTCTGACGGACATTGCCCGTGCTCGCTGGCCCCTGATGTTGGGTGAGTGCTGACATGCTGGAGCAGCACTCTGGGTGAATGCTAAGGGGGCCGTATGAGTTCATGACACCTGAAGTGAGGCTTAAACTGGTTATATTTATTTCTCTGGCTGCCTTCGCTTTTGGTCACATCTTAGTCTGATGACTGAAAGATGGCAACTTTATTCTTATCTAGGCTGAAGTCCCATTTGTTAGAAACAATTTCCATAGTTTTGAATTTTTTCTTTTGGGTAGCAATTGTGCAGCGCAAATGAAAGCCCCCCCCCCCTTTTGCCCCCTTTTAAAAAAAATTACAAGTCTTGGGAGGGTATCAGCTTTACTTCTGTGGCACTTGCCATTCACTCGGAATGTCTGTGGTTTGCTCTGAGCCAGGCGTCAGTGCCTCTTCTTGGAGGTATAAGTTCACGCAGGGTCTGGCAGAAGTTGTAGACAGGATGTTGACTCTTGAGTGTCTTTGACTGACTGACTAGGAGGCCCAGCAGAGGTGCTACATGGCTCCAGGCAATCTCAACTTTCAGCCAAGGCCTCTAAAATTCAAGGTCTTAAAGTGCTTGCTTAAGATTTCTGGGGCTGATTTACCTACAAAGGTTTTTTAAAATTACCCTTGTTTTCTCTCAGGGAGAACAAGGGTAAAAGCTGTCAGTGAGCTCCCTGCTAACTCCCCACTGGTCCTCCTTTTGTTTCTCAGATTTAGAGTTCTCTTCAGCTAGGAGATGCTTTCCACCAGGGTCTTCCATCACTGTTAGCCATATTCTTTGATTATGAAGCAGGGCCTTCGACAGAAATGACCTCCAGCAATCTGTGGGTCCCGATCCTGTGAGGGGCTCCTTGTGTCATGACACTTCTGAGTCATTTTATGTTAACGTTTAACATATGCTGGCAACCGTATACAAGACATGAGTCCCTCAGTAATAGTCGAGTCATGAGAATGTCTCCTACAGCCCAGTGGCCTTTGGAGGACAGCTCACATCTGTGGTTAGTGATGTCAGAGTAGACACTTGGATGGTGACCAGTATAGTCTTTTACTCCTGCATCTGAGGAAGTTGAAGCTCTGAATGGTGGACCGCCGTTCTGTGTACTTGAAATGTAAAGTCCTTCCTTAGAAAGGTAGAAATGGTTTAGAGAACTCAGTGCTTATTGAGATCGCTGATAGGAATCTGAATAACTGGTTAGTGTCAACTTTTTAATTTTTTCTGGTACTGATTTTTGACAGTTTGGTGTAGAAACCTCAGATCATTATGAAGAATTAGATGTATTGTGACAAGGCAAAAGGACCCACCAAGAATACCAGTGTCTAATTTGGAATTAGATTCTAGCAGAAAGCTTGAAAAACCTAAAGAGAAGTATGAAAAAAGCATGTATTTTCTGCTTCTCAGACAATATGAGCATTGTAAAAATCAGAATTAAGTCATATGAAGCTGTCTTTGCATTTTGAAAATCCAGACAATTCCGGGTATGGGTATGTATGTGTGTGTGTGTATATCATATATCAGAGAAATATCTACCTATCTCTATCTATCTATCTATCTATCTATCTATCTATCTATCTATCTATCTATCTATCAGAGAAATATACATTTTTAAAAACAGTAGGCTGGGAGAATCTCAAGTGCCGCCGGAGCTGGAGTGACAACTGCAGCTCTGAGGTGAGGCAGGACTCACGGTTGACTGCTTGCTTTCTTTGCATGTCTCAGTTCTTATAAGCAAGCATAATTTACGGGACTGGGCATCTGCACAGCAGTTGCTGGTTCTGCAGGTGAATGCTAGAGAGGACAGAGTAGTTGGTCCAGGGCTTTCTCATTTCATTATTGTACCGTGAACCAGAAGAAATCCAAGTTTATAGTCTTCTGAAGAGAGAAGATGTTGTTGCCCGTCCATGTATGTGTTCTTCCCTCCAGTGTCAGCTTGTACCTCTGCACACAGTGTCCTCAAGATATTTGTAAGCGTGGTCTGACAACGTTGAGCCCAAGCTGGTTTGTTTGTGCTGCTGTTTAAAAAGAATGGGACGAATTCTGTCCAGCTGCTGACAGTATTCCATTGCATGATTTTAAATTTCTAGGGTAGAAGCCCAGATCATTGGAAATATTCATGTAAGTATTTAAAGTTGAGGGCAGCAAACCGTTTCTTTAAATAAAGTTCTACTGGACCGCAGCCACACTCAACACTTGCATGCTGCTTTTAAAAACTTTTATATGTCTGTATCTGTGTGTGAGGAGAGGGGAGGGATCTCTGTGAAGGATAGAAAGGGGCATCAGACGCTCTGGTGCTAGAGTAGAAGGTGTTTGTGGACTGCCCAGCATGGGTACTTGGATCCAAACTGCAGTCCTCAGGATAGGACAGCAAGTGCTGAGCCATCTTTCCAGCCCTCTAACTGCTAGGTACAGGTGCATTTGGGCTATGTCAGCAGAGCCAAATGATTCTGACAGTGTCCTTTGGCCTGCATTTCTAAAATAGTTACTGCCTAGACTGTGAGCCTCTGCTATAAGTTCTGACAGCCGCTGCTTATACCATGCCATTTTTGAAGGATGCTGAAAGCCCTGTTTGCAAGTAAAATATCTATTTATTAAACAAATTTCTTCCTTCCTCCCTCTCTTCTTCCTTTCTTTAATTCCTTCTTTTTTCTTTTCTTAAGGTCTGGCTATGTAGTCCTAGCTAGCCTAGTATTCTTTGGGTAAAACAAGCTGGCCTTGAACTCAGAGCAATCAGCCTGCTTCCCAAGTTCTGAGGTTACAGGTCTGTATCTTCATACCTGACTTAAAACGATCTGTCTTGACCTCTAGTGTTAGAACCTCGAGGGAATGAAAAACTTCCTTGGGAAACCATTTGAGAAGAACCCCAGGCTTTTTTTTTTCCTTCTGAGAAATTACAGGAAGCAGGCCAACCCAGCTGATGGCTTTAAACTCCTTTAGCTTCATCTTTTTGAGGACCTGGCAGTTTGCTTGGAGCCTTTGAAAGGCTGTCATGTGGAAGAGGCATTGGATTGTGAGACAGGGAGACCTGCATTTGGACTAATAAGTTGCTTCAAGAACACATTTTAGTTTAGAAACCACTCTGTGCCAACTACAAGATTGGTTGTGATGAGTGGCCTCTTGTGAGACTTGGTCAGATAAAACCTAGAGGACTATTTGGTGATTGTAATCCTATCAGTGCATGTGTGATGACTGTTTAGGAAAGCCTCCGAGGCCCCGCTCCAACTTTGAAATGGTAATGGCTTCTCTGGTGAAAATCTGGTTTCTAAGATGAGGTTTGAGCCACAATTTAATTTATTGTAAATCTCTAGAGGCATCCTGGATGACTTTATGAAAATACAATTCTTGTCAGGCTAAAGAAGTACAGGGTGAGGGAGGGGTGAGATTGAGTAGGCTGACTAGGCACCGGTCCCCTTTAGACGTTCTATGAAGACTGTCAAGGTAAAGACACTGTTTCTCAGAAGACTTAAAATTGGCACTGTCACTGTCATCAGTTTCTGCTAACATCCCTACTCGACTTGTTGGGGCTGGGAAAGAGGAGGGGCCTGAATAAACGTATATCACATACAGAGAAGTCAAAATGGAGTGATAATCTTCTACAACGTAGATGGAGATCGACCTGTGAAGAGCAGATGTGCTGAGCTCGTGTTGTCTCAGTATAATTGTGCTGTGTTATCAAAAGCAGCCGTTGATAATGAGTTTGGCAGTGTTCCAATAAAACTTTATTGACAGACACCAAGCGGTGGGTCCGTCAGGTTTGGCCTGTGGGCTACAGTTGACTGGTCCCACGTGGAGACTTTGAAAGTGATGGCTGGCTAGAAAATATCAGTTCCAGTTCTTTCATGTTTTAGAGTAATGGTGAAACCAAATGTAAAAAGTCCCATGAGAACTGAGCCAGGATTCAAAGCCACCGAGTATTTTTGGCTCAGTTCCCAATTGTATGATACAGCACTACCTCAGCTGGCATGTCCGATTATAGCCCTGGGCTTTTAAGAAAGTACCTTGTGAATGACAGAAGTCCCTCTTCAGGTGGCCTGTGTACAGGGATGGTGAGAGCTCAGGCCATTTTTAACAGTGGTGGACTGCTATCCCAACGACTGGCTCTAACTTTCTCTTTGATAAGCCCGGTGCAGAGGAAAGCTGAATATAGGTTTTACAAACTCGTATGTACCAAAGATGCCCCTGACGTGCCAGAAAGAAAAAAAATGGGCTCCCACAGCTGCGTCATACATAGGATGCGATCACTTCAGCCGAGAGTGCCAGGAGATTTGAGACAGATGTTTTCAGACATGCCGCATGCCTGAAACATTTCCAGGGGTCGGGCTGCAAATAGTGACTTAATAAGTAGAGAAACGGGAAAGCATGCACACTGAGGACACTGGAGCTCATTCACCACTAGGTGCGGGGCCAACCCCCTTTGCATTACATCTGCCTTTCGGGGGTTGGCTCTTTAATCTGCCTTGCCCTGGATGTTGCTCTTTGTCTGCCCGTGAATAAAGTGCAGCACTGTGGTTAGTAATCCCACTCCAGTGACTGGACTTCAAATGTGGTTTTGGAGTGCATCCCGGAGTTCTGTTTGTTAAGCTTCCTACTCCTGTTTCAGAGACACCACTGGATAGAGAGAGAGAGAGAGCAGCGAGCAGAGCAAGCTTCCCTCTGCCTGAAACCTGTCCGGCTGTGGGCTCTCCTTCCCTCTCTTTCTCTTTTCTTTTTCCTTTTTCCTTTTTTTTTTTGGTTGAAATTTTTTCCAAGGCACGTTCATGGATACTAAGCTGATATGTTTGTTGTTCTTTTTCTGTCTGCCTCTGCTCCTAGTGAGTAACCACACTGGCCGCATCAAGGTGGTCTTTACTCCGAGCATCTGTAAAGTGACCTGCACCAAGGGCAACTGTCAGAACAGCTGCCAGAAGGGGAATACCACCACTCTCATTAGTGAGAACGGCCATGCAGCCGACACCCTGACAGCCACGAACTTCCGAGTGGGTGAGTTCCTCCATGGTCCCTAACTGTCCCTACCTCCAGTAGTTTTGTGAGATTAGAACACTCGGTCACCCTTCCATTCACATGTGTCTCTGTTTGAACAGCTTTCTATCTCTGAAGGGGAATGTGCTCTTTTCACAAGGTCTTTTAAGATGCTTTTTTGAAATATTTTTTTTTAGCCTGACATTTGGCTTCTTGGGGAAATGGCAACTAGAATATTCCCCCTTATGACCTAGCATCTCCCCAGCTGTGTGGCGATGGGAGGGAACAGGGCAGATCGGAAGAGAGTGAGTGTCTAGCTGAGTGAGACCCGGATGTCTACCTTGCATTGTTTGGGTTCAGATTTTTATCACCTTATCAATAAATTGGATTTGCATCAGATTTGACTCCTATAACCTGGAAAGTTCTGATGTAATTCAAAGGTTTTCCTTCATAAATAATGAAGCTTCTAATTTTTTTCTCTCTAAAAACCATCAAAATCTGGACTTTGGTTTAGGAAATGACGAGAACTTGTTTCTTCTGCTACGGGTCTGCTCTGTATTGTGAGGCAGAATGATACATTGATGTATAAGAGGGATTTGCACAAGGGAGACTAGTGGATTGCTCTCAGCCCACAAAAACTTTAAATATAAACCAGTAGTTACTGACTGCATAAATGGGATTTTTTCCTCTTTTAAAATTCTGGTTCTTCTCTGCATTTTCGTAAGTGGAGAAAGCATTGCGGTCTACTGAAAGTTGTCCTAGTGCCATGCCATCATGCAGTACAGTATTTTTGTCACTCAGAAAAAGGCCCTTTATTATTTTTTTGACCAATTATGGCTTGCCATGTGTACTCAAATAATCCAGACACCCGTGTTACTTTCTGAGTTACTCACAAGAATAACCGAAATGTCAGACAGATAATAACACTGGCTAGATCTGGTCTTTTTATGGAATATTGCTGTTTAGTCTTAGGAGTATGTGTCTGAGGGGTGCAGGAAAGGGATGCTATTTCAAACTGATTTTCATCCAGACGAAATATGAAGGGCAGCTCTGAAGCCCTTACTGGTCTTTGGTTAGTCTGTTACAGTGTGGAAACTCTAAATGAGGATGAAGCAGTGTTATTGATTAGTTGTACTTGAAAAAAAAAAAGTATGTGCCCAAGAATATGATTGAACCAGGTACTGTCATTTTCCTGGCTAAGACTGGTGTGCTTGGGCAAGTTTTAAGGAGGATTTAGCTATGAGAGGCCAAGTGGCACATAGTGCTTAGCAGGCCAGGGAAGGGCGTTGAAGTGAGGATCAGACAACTGGACCGGAGTCTTTATTCTGTTCCTGTCCAAGGAGTCCATTGGATATGCCATTTAGGATTCTGGGGACTCAGTTTTCCTCATCCCTAAAGTAAATGGAATTAAATGTAGTGACTCCTAAAACTTAGCTTTAAAATATTCCATTGTGAGGTTTATTTATTTGTTTGTTTGTTTGTCATCCTGGGGATTCAGTGTGGAATCTTGTGTATGCTAGACAAATGCTCTACTACTGAGTTAAATTCTCAGTCATCTCATGACTTTTAAAATCGGCAGGAAATAGTATTATTTTCTGGCCTTTTCTTTCTTTTCTTTTCTATTTTTTTTTTAAACAAGGAGAGGAAGGAAAAGGGGAATTCTCGACAGGAGATACTGGACTTTGGTGACTTTTTCCCATTTCACTTTTCGTGGCTTGAGTCCGATCTCTCTGCTTCCCCCTCCATCGTCATCTGAGCCCCCTGGCTTTTAGGGTGAATATTTACAGTAGCAGTGACGAGGTAATTGAGTGGGTAGTCACTTTTTCTGGCTTGCAGTGTATTCATTTTGAAACTAAATATTTGAAGGCATTGAGAATCAGAGGAAGTGTGCTTGTTAACACACGCTGCACACTCCCCTTCCTGGCAATTACCCAGTGGTTTAGGGGCAGATCACACACAGCCCGTTAAGAATGTAGCGAACGGCATAGTTACTTACACGGTAGCTCACCAAAGCAGTTCAGAATCAGCCCTCAGCCCTCCACGAAAGGATTAACATTGGCATTTAACTTTTCAAAAGTTTAAGCACAATTTAAAAACTCTATTTACAATGAGCACTTCTCAATGGAAATTATGAGAAACCTTTCGTTTTCCTCCAATGTTAGTTTATTCTTCTATTTCAGCTCAAATATTAGATGACTTGAAGGACGTGCTTTGCAATTTTTCTTTATTGAAAAGAGATGACTTAGCAAACTTATAAAGTGTGATGCTTCAAAAACACAGAAAAACTTAAAAAAAATATTTACATGCTTTGGTCTCTTATGGACTTTGCTGGTATAATATAATTTTATTATTTATAAAGAGTAGTTTTATAATTTATTTTCTCTCCCTGTGTACTTTTTAATAGAAGGTCATACATCTTTTGACAAATAAGACATATGTATGGAAAAATAGTATAATTTGAAGAAAATTCAAATGTTCATAGATTGCTAACAACTGGCTTTGGCTTGCTATATTTAAAAGTACTAAAGGAGTTGGCCCAGCATGCTTTTCTGAGGAATTTCAGTTTTCATGAGCCCTGTGGCCTCTGGTCTAGGGCTCCCCTCTACTGCTGTGTAGGGGTGCAGCCAGAGACAGTATGTAGAAGAACAACAGATGCTGTGCCCCAGTGGCAGTTGCTATGCAGAGTTTCTCTTGAGTTCAAGTTTGTGGATCCCTGCCCCAAGGAGCCAAAACAATCCAAAGAAAATCATGCAGTTCACAGTTAGGATCCCTTTAATGAAACGAGCCACAGAAGACAAAATTTGTAACATTTTCTTCGTAATTTACATTTCTCTGAATGAAGTGGAACATGCCTTACCGCCACTGGACTTTTTGCAAGAAGGAAACAGGAACAGACAGTTAAGTGAACTGAGCTTAGACACACAAGCCAGGTGCTTAACTAAAAGTGGAACTGTCTTTTATGTCATCTGCATACTTACTTCCCTGGAGTCTAACTTCAGGGCATCAGAGGGCTAGGGAGAGAGGTGGGAGACCAGAGGGGGAGGGAGGGGAGGGTGTGTTGATTAAGGAGGGGAAGGGGGACTATTGAATTAATTGAGCCTAGTACTTAAAGACCAGAATCTTGACTTCAGTACAGCAATGCTCTGGTCCTGTACACTCTCTGGTCGCAGGTTACTCCATCCACTCCAGGTAGTCACCAATAGACATTGCAGAGGATTGCTCTAGAGAAGGCTCTGCCTTAGATACTTTATTCGTGTTGCTTCTGGGCTGGCCTTCTGTGATGTACTTACTACGCGTTGGGCTGGCAGATGTGAGAGGCAGCAGGTACTTCTCTACTTCTCTGGTGATGATTAAACCTAATAACCTCTGCCCATGAGTATGTGACAGGAGAATTGGAAGTAAAATTTCTACTTAATGAGAAGTTAAAAGCAAGGACTCTGGGCTGGGGCTATAGTGCAGTGGCAGAATGCTTGCTTAGAGTGCACAAGGCCCCAGCAACCCAAAATCAATAAATACATAAGCAAACATTAAGGAGCAGAGCTATGCCTCTGTGGAGGTGATTATTGGAAGCTGCGGCAGTTCTAGAGCACAAACTCACCATGGCCATCGTATGAGGTGAATAGAATATGGAAGATTTACACTGAGCACACTGTCTATAAGGAGCATTTCTAATTATACTGATTTGTTTCCAGTGACAGCAATTTAATCTCTGCTTCCCTCTGTCCTCCACTTTAAAAGATGAAAACTTATCTAATGTTGGGTGGGCCAGCCTTTTCCATTCAATGCTGCTGGGTTGATGGCTTCGTGTGTGTGTGTGTGTGTGTGTGTGTGTGTGTGTGTGTGTGATAAAATCAGTTGTTTGTGAATCTAAGGAAAGAGCCGCTGAAGACTCAGTGTTGTCACAGGCAGATTATCACAAAGAGCGCCCAACTGCCATTTGATATGACTTATGAAGAGACAGAAATTTGGCAGGAATCACCCTGCCACCTGTTTATTCTGTGCTGCTGTTTCTCTGAGTATTTAGGAAGGACCCCTGTCCCGTGGAATCCATTAAGTAACTACAGAAACATAGCTGATCATTCAGAATCCATGTTCACGTCCGTTATTTCGATTAAGAGAACTCAGTGGTAGTAGCCATAATTTTCAGGTGTGAGAACTAGAGGCATTTGTAGCTTGATTGGAGGTGACTTTAAGTAACTTTGCATGCTATAGTGTTGAAGAACTGCCAGCTCTCTCCTGTTGCTTCCTCTGACCACGTATTAAATAATTACTGGGTTTTACACAATGAGCTTCCTCTGAGCAAGTAATTATGTGTATAGTGGGGTATTAGGTTTTACATGATGAGCAAACCATAAAGCTACTGATCCAGGGAAGAGATGAAGATGATGCGTATAGAACCCAAGACCAAGGTAGATCATCTGAGCAGGAGTCTGGACAAGAGATGAAGCATTGCTTCCAGCTGTCAGAGGATGTTTGGAGAGAGGAGGCATGTCCCTCCGTGCCTCTCTGTATAGCCTGCTGTGCTGTCTTCCCTTCTCAGTGTATTGTCACAGGGAGTCAGTGGGCATTGCCTGCTTGTTGACTGACAGGGGCAATGAAGCTCTAAACATTCATTGTAAAGTCTTCTTTATAAATGAATGAGAAGGAAGAGGAGTTGTTGGTGTCAGGGGGAAGAATTTCTGACATGAAGATAGAAACACAGGTGTTTTTGTGGAACTGGAAATAGTTTGACTTAATAATAAATGACGAATCTGATGGGGGAGATTGACTGGCTCGAGGCTGTGGAGTGCCTTCAACTTTAGGCTTGGACATTTAGACTTCACACTAACGAAGCTCTTCAGAAAGGTGAAGCTGATGCCTATCAGTCATTTTGAACAAGAAGAAGAGATATGCTCACTGCTTCCCGGTGGGAAGCCAGCGTGTCTGGAGGGCCATGTTCTAAGTGAATGCCCCCCCCCCCACAGTTCTTCTGTTCACCCCGTGCTCTGTGAATGGCCTCCCCACCTCTCTGAGAACTCAGCTTCCTGCAGAAGACGATGCCTCGCAGTGAAGTGTTAAGTACACGGATGTAACAGATCAGGGTGGGGAAACAGATTTTTTTTTTTTGAAACAACCATTCATTCTATGCCAGCTGAATCGTGTTGGCCTCCTGATGCTCATCCAGGAAAATGCCTCAAGGGTCTTTCTGATTAACTAGAGACTGTATTTTCTTACCAATAAATTTTATGGAGGATACCTTCTTGGTTTTAGAGGTGATTCATTACAACAGTAAAAGAAAGTCATTGTCTTTCATCTGGGCAATGTAGAATGCCTAGAAACTTATCACAAAAACCACTCCAAAGCATATTTATTATTGGCAGAACATGGTGACATTAAACCTTTAATTCCAGCACTTCAATGGCAGAGAGGAAGGTGGAACTCTGTGAGTTCAAGGTCAGCCTAATCTACTTTGAGAATTCTAGGCCAGCCAGGGTTACACAGTGAAACTCTGTCTCAAAAATCATCTATTCATCTATTATCTATCTATCTATCTATCTATAAATGATCTTATTTTCTAATAATAAAAACCACAATATAGAATATTTCCTTCTTTATTTTAAATTATAGGGTAACCATAAAGGACTGATATTCAAAACCTTAATTCATTTAACATGTGTTGAATACATATTAGGTATCAAGGATGAGTTTAGGCATTAGAGATACAGCAATGAACAAATTCCGCTCCCATACCATTAACATACATGTAATGTGACATAATGTGCCTGCTGCATGGATGAACCTTGAGGTCATTATGCTAAGTGAAGTAAGCCGGTGACTAAAGGACTTGTGGCTTGTCATTCAGTTTCTCTGAGGTATGTAGAGTAATCAGGTTCATGGAGGCAGAAAGTAGAACAGTGATTATTGCCAGGAGCTGGAGGGACAACAGAAGGGAAAGCTTTTGTAAATGATGGTGGAGTTCTTGGTAAGATAAGGGCATTCTGGAGAAAGGAAACATAGTGATGTGACATCCTTAGATGTGTTGCTATATAAATCAGAATGGTTAAGATCTTTCAGCTAATGCTACTTGTATTTTGCCATAAGAAATACTATATGCTTACGTGTGTGTGTGTGTGTGTGTGTGTGTGTATTGTGTTAGTTAAATTTTTACTGCTGTGAAAAGATACTGTGACCAAGGCAGCCTATAGAAGAAAGAGTTTATTGGGCTTACAGTTTCAGGTGATGAGTCCATGACCATCATGTTGGGGAGGGGAACATACCATCAGACAGGCAGGCACAGTGTTAGAGCAGAATGCTAGCATCAGGAGAGCTCACATCTTGATATTCAAGCGTGAAGCAGAGAAAGCTAACTGGGAGTAGCATGGGCTTTTGAACCCTCAAAGCCCACCTCCAACGACACACCTCCTCCAGCAAGGCCACACCCCCAATCCTGCCCAAACAGTTCCACTAACTTGGGACCAAGCATTCAAATACATGAGCCTACTGGGGAGTCATTCTCATTCAAACCACCACTTAGACTTCTGCTCTTTTTTTTTTTTTGTCTGCCCCTTTCTATATTTCCTCCACCCTCATACATGTATGCGTTTATATAAAAATAATCTACTGTAAGAAACATTATATATAAAATACTAGGTAGTGATAAATACCACAACAAAGAGTAAAGGACAGAGAATGGGAGTGGCTGGGAGCTGGGTTACTGGGTTTACACAAGACTGCTGTGGTGAGATGACATTTGAGCAGAGACCTTCACTGAGCTCTATGAGGAAACATCACAAGTATTATTGTCTGTATGAGCCTGCCTAAATAAAAAAATTATTTAATATTTTCTTTCATACAATGTGTTTTGATTCTATTCTTTCCTCTCCCTAAGCTCTTCCTAAATTCCTCTGACTTCCTATCTACCCAATTTCGTGTTCTTTATCTCCTTCAAACAAACAAATGAACAAGAAAACCAAGAAAAGCAACAACAACAAAACAGAAACTAATAGAAAAAAGAAAATCAGAAAGATAAAATAAAATAACAACAACAACAACAACAACAACACACACACACACACTGATATTAATTTGTGTTGGCCAGCTACTTCTGGGCCATAATTCTTCCCTGGAGCATGGTTGATATACCCAGTGACACTCTATTGGAGAAAACTGACTTTTCATTTTCCAGCAGGTATACATTGCAAATAGCTCATTGATTAGGAGTGGACCTGTGTGTCAGCTTCTCATTTCAGTGCTGAGGTTTTATCTGGTTTGAATCTGTGCAGGTTTTATGTGTGCTGTCACAGTCTCTGATGTGCATCTGCTTTGTGACTGACTGAATGTGTCCTTGGGTCATCCGCCATCTCTGGCTCACGAATACTTTGAGTCTTGACGGAGGTGGTTTGATAAAGGCATCCCATTTAGGGCTGAGTGTGAGCCTGCTTTTTGTTTTTCTCAGCTATGAGAATTTCTGTCCATTAGTGGCCTTCATTCAAACTTGGTCTATCAACTAG
The DNA here is from genome assembly GCA_019843965.1 of Rhynchomys soricoides. Classification (NCBI taxonomy): domain Eukaryota; kingdom Metazoa; phylum Chordata; class Mammalia; order Rodentia; family Muridae; genus Rhynchomys; species Rhynchomys soricoides. Next base: position 17,756,308 of record JADRCH010000014.1, on the reverse strand, counting down.
GGTTCAGTTTTATGTTCCTGTGTCAGGAATCAGATTAGCATCTGAAGAGCAGCCTTCTATCCAGAGAAGAGAAGCAAGCCAGTCCTTTTGTGGAAAAAAGGAAGTAAAGATCTGGCCCTGCAATTATGACAGAAGGAAACTTGGTGATTTACATCAAAAGTAAAGGGGATTCCAATACAAAAGCTTCACAGAAGCTTTTGCTCCAACTCTCCTCTATGTAGGATAGGTTATGTGTCATTTTGAGGTAAGCTGGGTTTTAATATGTGTGTGTGTGTGATTCCTTTGTGAATAGGTGTGTGTGTGTGTGTG
>JADRCH010000014.1:17729729-17755989 GCA_019843965.1 Rhynchomys soricoides | reverse complement strand
GTGTGTGTGTGATTCCTTTGTGAATAGGTGTGTGTGTGTGTGTGTGTAGAAGGTCAAAGGTAAGTCCTAGTTGAACAAAACATTCATGGAAGAGCGTGTTAGTTAAAATACATAGAGGAAGCGAGTTAACATTAAGAGTTAACATCCAGAGAGAACGAGGTCATCTTTAGTTGGAGAGGAAGATGCTCAGGGCTGGAAAGGTGATGGGTGTCCCTATATGACTCTGCAAGAAAAGCTCATGTGATTCCTGGCTTCTTCTTAAGCCATACCTGGTCTGCCAGAGTGGAGTGGACTCTTTGAGACGTTGTGTTAGGGGAGCCTAGAATATTTAACATTGTGTTACAATGTGTGTCCTTTCTCACTTGGTCAGTTTGGCCAGGTGGTGTGTTCTGTGCAATCATGTAGACTACTTTGCAGAGCTTTTGGGACCTCCAGGATCTTCTACGGTCTGGTTCCTTCACCTTATTTTGACTGTTTCCCTTCATCCATGCTTGGTGCTCTACTTCTGCCAAACCAAGCTGTTGGGATGCCTACTGTTCCCATTCTCAGGTCCTCTGTGCCTCTCCTCACAGTGCCCGCTCTGCTCAGGCATGTCTTCCTCCTCATCCATTCTGCCAAGTCCATCACCCGTTTCAGTTCAGACACTGGTTGGGACAGTTTCAGGGTTGCATGGTTCCCCTCTTGGTTGGCATGCCTGCTTATTCACTGTACTTGGAGACACTTAGAAAGAAAGTGGCTGTGTGCTTCAACTTAGTATCCCTGGAGCCAGCACAGCACCTCATTCTGGTGATGCTCACTGGGGTTCATATGTCAGGGCTTGTGCTGTGGGGACATGGAGAGAGCTGTCTTAAACTAGATCGTTAATTCTAAGGCATGGAACAACACAGAAGGAAAATGATCAGTTGAATAGTCTACAGTTAGAGAGAGAGAGAGAGAGAGAGAGAGAGAGAGAGAGAGAGAATGAGAATATATATATGAATGAATTTTATTCACCAAAAGATGTCTGAGAAAAAGCTTTGTTTGGCCGGAAGGATATCTCAGTGGGACAGAACTGCCTATACTGCATGAGGTCCTGGGTTCAATCCTATGAACTGGAGGAAAGGGGAGGTATATTCCTTGTAACACTTTACGTAGGGATACATTTTTAAAACCAAGAGTACAGTACTTGTTAGTCTGGGTAAAACTACAGCTCAACTTCTATACCCTTTACAGCCGCCCCTTCATATGGGATTCCTGTCCATTTTTCTGTGGATATACTGAGTCTTTTTAGGCAGTCCTTTAAGTTCTGTTTTGAATAGTGTTGTGCTGTTATTTTTTCCTGTTACACTTCTTGCCATTTGTTTAACATGTGAGGTCTGGTTCAGGTGACCTATGAACTGGCCTCAGGACCCTGGGATTTTTCTCTCTCTGATTTTCTAGGCTGTTAAAGTGATGGTATACATGTCGAAATTTGGGGAGAGCCTCAGGATCAAGGAAGGAAGCAGACTGGAAGCAGATGTGACTTCTTGGATTGATGAAAGGAACTTATGCTTTTCTGAAGAAGTTCCTCCTTACCCCTCCTCCTCCTCCTCCACCTCTTCCTCGTCCTATCTTATAAACTCCCTCCATCCTGTAGAGTAAAAGCTGGGTGAGGTAGTGAATGTGCTCATGGCTCCTGGAGCCTGGATCAGTAATGCTCCTTGTGGTAGTGGTCCCTTCATGTACTGACCCTAACAGCACAACAGGATCAAAAGAGAATGAAGGATCAATCTTTTTGATCATTTTTCTGCTCCTTCCATTTTGCCTCCTGGGTCTATCCATTTAGTCTTGCTGGGGCAGGTCTGAGTTTGCACAGAGCACTGTCCTGTATAGTTATCCTGTGGTCTCCATGACATGCCTCTCTGCTTGGTCCATGTGTATCTTTGTGGGTTTCACTTGCTTATACAGGAAGTTCTTGAATGTTGCCAAGCCTGCTGGCAAGGGAGGATGAAGTCAAACAGTATAATATGTTCTGGAAGCCAGAGCTGTGGTCAGGAGGAAAAGTCATCAACCTGAAGAGATGGGAGCATCTCCAACAAGGACTGATTATTATGCTTGCTCCTACTCTGTGCCCTTACTCCACTGCCTGTGTAGAAACTCTAGGCTTGGAGGCTATAGTAAATTTAAGGAAGTTGGGCATAAAATAGCTGCTGTAATACTTATATGATGCACTGTCTACCTACAGCATATGTTGGCATAAGAACTGGCCTAACTATTGACTGTGTCAGTATTTCTACCAATTTTTAATGATCAAGGTACATATATTTTTTTTCCAAGTGGAGAATGAATTTGTGTATTATTGGAAAAACGTCCTGGAACTAACATCACAGATGACATGAAAATGTTTTTGAGGGCAGCCACACAATCATCTTCATGCTAAGCAGTCCAGAGAAATAAAAATAGCCACCGAATGGAGAAGAATAGTTAGGAAGGTTGAGATTTCCCCAATGTTGTCTCACAAATTAAGAAAATGGAAGTACCAGCTGTCCTCCATTGCCAGCGTAGTGTGATGTTGCATTGACACACTTGTTAAAAGTTGATTTTCTATTTAACTGGAATAGATTACTTCTCAACTTCATTATCTTGACTTTAGCCTTAGGCAATAACTGCTGGCAAACCGGCATGGTCACCGGTGCCTTCTCCCGAGAGCAGGAGAAGGGATGTAACAAAACCAGCTTATGCGCCATGAAAGGGTTCTTCACTCTGAAATGAAGTTCAGGATGCCCAGGAGATTCAGGAAGAATTGGTTCCGCATCGTAAGGATGTTCTGTGATCTCCTGGTGCAAAGTCTTGGTCTAATTTTCATCAGGTTTTTTCTTTCCAAGAGGTGAGAGGGAAAAAATGGTAAGTGTCTTGGAGTGAGGAAAGTAGACCACTCCCCATTTCCCTGACAAATTAGGAAACACATTAGAATATTCTCAACTAAAATCTTATTTAGTAAGATTAAAACTTGCCCCCCTTTGCCACTATATTATCTGTTTCTTTCTGAAGAAAGCATGATTTAGAGCCCTCTGGATCTTCTTGTGGCATTAATAACATCTTGAGTCAGCTGTTTTATTGGGTGTATTCAGAGGGTAATTAGAAACATCTGAAAATCCCATAGTATACCCACAGCGCCATGACGATGAGCTAAGAAGAAAAAAAAAAATCACTCCAAAGTTGGTGTACTTGGTAAATACATGGATTCCTCATTAAACCCACTGCACTTTGTGTGATATACCATTTTAAAAGATAAGCCGAACTCTCTAGGCCGAAAATATCCCTTCATTGCAATATTCTCATGGCAGAAATCATGGCCTTATTTGGTAAAAGACCCATGACTCTGCCGCCCATACGGTAATTATTATTTCCTTGCTGTCAAACTCGATCATATTATGGGCCATTTTCTGCCAGAAGTATTTCTTCTTTTAACCTGGCAGTGGCTTAAGTTTTAGAATTCCAATGAAGCTCATTTAGGAAATTAACTCTTAAAAAGCATCCTGCACTAGGGACCAGCAGTGTTCAATTTTTCTAGCAGTTGATTCTGGAAACCAACTGGGATACTGGACCTTGGGCTTCAGTTCAGCTAGTGTTTAGAATCAGATCTGCTGTACTGGTGGTTGAGTTGGAAGCATTTGGGTAACACAACAATAATGGCTGGAACTTTCATCCCCAGATTTCCTTGGTGGGAGCAGATTAATGAATGGCTCCTTTTCTCTTCATTCACAAATAGCAAGACCCTAAGAGAAGTCAAGGTTGAGCCAAACTCAGAGACTCTGGGCAGGTGAGCCTGGGTCTAAGTCAGAGGCATCCAGAGCCTCTACAACTGATCTATCTATCTTTGTGTGTCCTTTCTGGGTGTGCTCTTTTCCTTTCTGATCTGTGTGAATGGTAATGAATATTGATCACTGATGGAATGTTTATATTTGGCTGTAGGTTATTTATTACTTAGGAAGTTATTGGAAGGAGAAGTGGATTGACCTGTGTGGGAGTGTGTACATACTTTCCTTCTGATTCCTGCCTTCTTTATCTCAGAATCATAGTTTCCAGCCTAGTTAGACTGTAAAATATTGGGGTTGGGTTCATGATAGAGACACTCAGCTTGCACTCTATGTGCTCTGCATTAGGATTTCTGGGCTTCTTTTGAGAATATGTATTTTTGTTAACAAGGCTTTGCAAAGGTCATTCCTCAAGTACTGTTCGCCTATTTTTTTTTAAATTGAGTCAGGGTCTTTCACTGGCTTGGAAGTCTCCAGCTAGGCTAGGCTGGCTGGCCAACAAGTCCCAGGGTTCTCTCCACTTCTTTTCCCCTAATACTTGTGTAAAAAGAACACAGCAAAACTGCATTCAACTTTTACTTTTCATGGGTCATAGAGATCAGACTCTGGTCCTGTGCTTCAAGGGAAGCCCTTCACTGATTGAGCCTTAATGCCAGCCCCCACGATACTCATTTATTGAGTTCCCCAATGCCTTATTTAGCAAATGCCAGATGACACCGATTCAGACAGTAAGATGATCTTGCTCTTTATAAACTCATGCCTCAGTTGTTGTTTCTCTTAAATCTGAGATCTCGTTACCTTGCCTGAAGGCCTTTTGGAACCATCCCACCAGAATAGTTCAGACTGTGGGGGCCTCACACATCCTTGCCACAGAAGATGCTGTGTGGCATGTCCTTTCTGTCACCTTATTGTCAGCATGATTTGGTATGCTCATTTGTCCAGAATTTCTCAGGAAAGTCCAACACCACCCATTAAATGTCACGGGTCATGTGTCAAATGCCTTTACGTGTTTTGATCTGGGCTCCGGCAGAAGCAGCTAGTTTCTGCAGTTCCACCAACACCCCCTAACAACAGAATGGCCTTTTGTCCTCAGCTTAGGAATATAGCCCAAACCCCCAAATGAAAGCCTAGCTTCCTGTATAATAATGTTCAGCAAAGGATCATTGCCCTTAGTGAGGTATTCTGTTATGAAAGTTGATCCTCTTGATTTATTAGTCATGAGACAGGTCATTGAATTTTTTTCTGGAAGAAGCAGAAAGACATGTTTACAGTGTCATCCTGGTGCATTATTTGCCCTCCTCATACCCTGGGATTACTTCTAAGCACCTCAACAGTGTCCAGAGATGCACTTTGTGCAAACAAGCACTTGTACAAACCCAACTGACCCAAACCTGTCACTCAGCAGTCATGTTTTGTATTAACACCAGAATCCCTGTGTTGAACCTACAGGTTCAAAGTGCTGGGATTTCTATTCAGGCATATGGAACTTGTATGTTAAGTGTTGAGCATGAGGAATTGAATTAGCAGAAAATAGAGGAAAATCAACCCAGGTGTATAGCAAAGCTGTACTTCACTCTTCCTTTGCCCTTGTAGCCCATTATGATTCCTCATGTTCATTTGTGCTTTTCTTCTCTCCCTATGGTCTTTATTCACTTATCTCCAATGGTTACGTCCACAGTCAATGCTCACGGACATCCTTGCTCACCTAATCCCCATACCATGTGGGAAAAGGAAAAGCTGACTGTATATAAAAGCAGTTCCCATGCTGAGCAGTTTAAACTCCCCTTCCTCCTGCTCTCAGGCTTACTCTGGCTTAGGGTTCCAGAGGTTTGAAGTCCACAGTGGTGGAGCACACACAGGATAGCAGACACAACTGAGAACTCACACTAAAACTGCAAGCAGGAGGCAGAAGGAGCGCAAGAGATGATATGATGGGAGACTTTTGAAACCTGAATCCCTCTCCCCTCTAATCTCACACTTCCTTCACTGATGGCACACATCTTAATACTTTCCAGCTAATTTTATTAATGTGTGACTGTGTGTTCAAACAAATGAAACTATAAGGGCTATTCTTGATCAAACTACCACAGGCCCCAAATGTCAAGAGCGCCATAGTTGGGGAACCCTGCTCTAGATAACTAAAGATGGTTTATTTTTTCTTTCCAGACACCTGAGACCCCTTGTGACACTGTGTTCACGTCAGTGGAAAACCTCCCTCTTAGCCTCAGATAATTGTCTAGGTGAAAGTTCCAGTGGGATTTATGTCATAGATGCATGATTGTAGAAACAGTGGTGGGCTCACAGGTTCAGCCGTCCTTGGATAAACATAATCTAATCAACTGCAACTAGACTCCTGGAGGCTTGATTCGTGCTCAGAAACTTACATGAGATGATGGTAACAAGGTCAAGATGGGTTGTCCAATATCAAGATGGGTTACAATGTCTCATAGGACTTTCCTACTCAGCTTTCTTTTTTTTTTTTTTTAATCACAGGACATCTTTAGAAATTTCAAGAAGGAATAGTGAGAGGAACATTGTGCAGGAGACATAATTTTTACATCTCAGAAGTGAATGTATGAGAGACACCCTTTTCAGCACTTGCTGCTGCTACTGTAGACACTCAGACACGGAATGCCTGCATAGTGACACATAGAAGAAGAGAATGTCAAGTGTGTTTATTTGAAAGATAGCATCATTGCATGATTAAATGAACCTAGCACATTGGGGAGGCATATATTTGTTGCTTTTAAACCAAGTCTCTTAATGTATTTTGCCACATTTGAAGGAAAAGAAGAGAGTTTTTTTGTTGTTGTTTTTGTTTTTTGTTTTTGTTTTTTTTTTAGGCCTGACACTGAAATTTCACTCCAAACTTATTGAAAAAGAAAAGCCATTCTGTCATTCAAATCCTTGTAGTCTAGCTGGACCATGATACAGCTTGTGTTCTATGGGTTCACTGTTGGGCTGACACAGGTCTGAAGAGCAAGGATGAGAACTTGCTCTCACCTGCTTATAAGTCACAGAGCGGTTCCCTTAGGTTTTGGTCATCTGGCCAAGGGCCTTGGGATTTGTACAATTGTGTCTTTTGTGCTTTTTTCACTTTAGTGGAGAACCGACTCCTAATTCCACCAACAGAAAACCACTGTATGTTATTGTGTATCTTCCTGAGAACCCAAACTCATAAATCATACTGCTTGTTTTCTCTCTCTCTCTCTTTTTTTTCTCTCTCTTGTCTTTTTCTTTTTCTTTTTTTTTTGCGGAGAGGGTCTTATTCTGTAGCCCAGGCTGGCTTCAAACTCATGATTCTCTTGCATCTGACTCCTGAGGACTGGGATTGCATATGTGTGCTATTCCATTCTTTTCCTCCTTTAATGAGAAACAGTCGGTTTTCTAAATATAGTACTTCTTTTTATGCAGTCATCATTGATGAATATTTGGGTCTTTTTCCCTTTTGGCTATGGTAGATAACAGTACTGTGAGCAATGGTGTGTATATATAAAACTCCTTCCTTTGAATTTTTGGGTAACATGTACAAGTTTGAATTTCGGGGTAACATGTACTAGTTTTGAGCATCCCCAATCTGAAAATCCAAAGTCTGAAATGCTTTCAAATCTGAATTCTTTTGAGTATTAATGTGCAACTTGAAAAGAATTGATTTGGGAACACATGAGATTTTGTCATTAGGGATGGCCACAAATGGATAAAGGTGATGTAACCATTCTAAAACAATAACAGAGATAAAAACCAACTAACCAACAAACAAACAAATAATCTCAAAAGTCTTAAGCACACAGGTAAGAGATGTTCCATCTGTAGGTGGAGAGGAATTATTGATCTATAGGGGGCTCAGAGCTTAGCTTCTGCAGAAATTACCAACCTGGTCTCCTTGGAGGCCATGTTGTTTCTATGGTCCCCTCAGCAGTACTCCAGCCTGCAGTGTCTCCGAATCCTTGGACAATGATTATTTCATTTTTTCTCTTGTTAATTAGAAAGTGATATCTCATGGCTCTGATTTGCATGTCTCTGATGATGAGTGAGATAGAATGTCTTCTAATGTGCTCATTGGACATCTGTGAGTCTTCTTTGAAGGCATGCCTGTTCAGGTTCTTTGCCCAGTTTTGAATTGGGTTTGATGTGGTTGATTTTTTTTTTTCAAGCTAGAATTTCCATTTTCCAAGCTCAGTACTTAATTATAGCATCCCATATGGCTGATATTGATTGTGAATCTTTTAGGAGATCTGCATTCTGGTTTTGGTTTTGGCACGCTTACTTGGACAAGACTCATTTTGTAAGTCTTCATTTCTTCATCCCTGAAGAGTTGAGGGGGTAGAGACACAGGCTCTTCTGGCAACCTTCAAAGCCCATTGCCTTGCTGGTGCAAAGCTTGTTCTTAGGAAACAGCCTAGTGTGTGCATGGAGTAGGCTATCTTGAGTATGTTTTATTCTGCACATAACTTTTGTGATTTCCAAGTATGCACATTGCAGACCCTTTTGTACTTTTTATTTTTGGCTCTTCAATCAATGTGAATCAAAGGGTGGTTTTGTACAACTACAGTGGTATATCGTGTGGCAATGTGTCATCAGCCTGACAGGTTTGATCAGAAAAATCAAGGCCTGGAAACATTGGACGGGCTTACAAATGACTCTATATTTTTCTTACTTAGATTTTCAACTCCAAGTTCTCAGAAGAGTTTGGCCCAGAACAGAATGACTCCATGGTGGCCCGAAGGAAGCACAGCTTGCTTGGAGCAAGATGAAAGGCTAGAGTTGGGTTGGGCTAATGGGCTGGAGAGGGCTGAGGGTTTTATTTTCTTAGAATTGAAATGTGAGTCTGCACTCCACAGATTGTGCTGGGACCCCGTGATGAGTAACAACACACGGATGGTTGACGACTAAAAATTTGAGTCACAGTTATCTAAATCCCCATGGTAGGGTTGAAAATGTCAAAAGCCAATTTTAAAGTTGGGGAAAGAGTTTTCAGAGTAATTGAAAGGGTAACTTTTCCTCATACATCTTTGAGTTCATTTATCTACTGCCAATTCCCATGGCTATCTTTATTTTTCTGGATTAATACTGCCTTGATTTTTTTTCTTTGCGTAAAAATAGAGGAAAGGCCAGACGCAGACACATGAGTATTCTTCATGAGTTAGAAAGCCCTGTTTCTAGCCCTGTGCTGAGATCTCACCCTGCTCTGGGTTCCCCAAGATGCCAGTAGCTTCAGATTCCTGGAGGACAGGAGAGTGGTTGATTCTTTGATATTCCAGATGCCTCTTGGAGGCTCCATGGCATCTTTTATGTCCTCATCCAAGGCCACAGATACTGTCAAGAGGCACCTCTAATCCTAGGAGTCTCACTAGGGGTTCCCAGACTTCTGTCTAGATGATGGTGGTGGTAATGTTTTTCGTGGTGATAATGATGGTGATGGTGATAGTGGCAGTGATAGTAATGATGATGATGATGATGACAAAGTACATTCTGTGTAGGCCAGCTAGCACTTAACTTGCCATCTTCCTGCCTAAGCCTTCCTTTTCAAAAGCTTTTCTATTAAATTGTCTTGTAAACGTCCCCATTTGAACACACTTCTCATTTTGGCTGGCCTTTGTTCATACCAAAGTTACAGTTAACTGTATCTGATGATAAATTTTTTTTTAAAGAAATTGATGTGTACATCATTGAAAAAATAATCTCTTGAATAAATGACACATAAAATGGACAAAAAGGTGGAATGGGAACCACTTGATAAATGTAAGTTTTGTTTCCATTTCTGTCCTGTGAACACCCAGCTCTCTTTCTTAGACATAGAAATGGGTCTACTTATGTCTTCTAGAATGGGTATGTATTAGCAGATATAAAAACATAACCTGGAGCTTTCCTAATATATTAATTACTGTCCTGTGCTATGCTTTATTGGCCTACCAACTAATACCCATGGAAATAAATCTGCTTTGCTGTTGTTAAATACTGGATCACAGCCCATCCCAGCATATATTGTAACTATTTAACCAGTTGCTAGACAGCTAACTCAGTGGCTCTCAACATGTGGGTCACAACCCCATTGAGAGTCACATATCAGATATCCTGCATAGCAGATATGCACATTACAATTCATAACAGTAACAAAATTACAGTTATGACCTGGTAACAAAATAATTTTATGCTTGGGGATCACCACAACATGAGGGATTGTGCCAAAGGGTTGCGGCCTTAGGAAGGTTGAGAACCACTGGTCTAGTTAATCCTTCAGACTCCCTAGAAACTCATGTCTGTTTAGTAATTCGAGATCCCATCAATTGGACAATGAGTAGTAACATAACCACATAATATATCTGTGAAGGTCCCAGGAGAATGCACAGGGAGTGTTATTAAACCATAGACTGTGCACTTACTTAGCATTAGCTCTTATTTGTTCAACTGTCTACTGGGTAGTTGAACTAACACATCCCCAGTGCACTCTTCAGGAAGCATTTTGAACTTGAGTACTGGGATGAGTTAAGTGTTTTAATTTATATTTGGCTTATGTATGAGATGCCCTTTTCGGGGGTTTGACACTGAGTCTACAAGTCTCCTTATTGTTCACATTCAGGTGAAGAATCTGGTGTTTCAAGTCTGTCCTGTGTCTTACAGGATGCTTGAAGCAGCTCAGAATCCTTTGAATTGCAATCATATATTCCAGTCTGGATACTAATTCATCATATAGTCAGGATGGTTTCGAACTCCTGATAATCCTGCTTCCACCTAGCAAGTACTAAGATTACAGGCAGGTGTGTGCCACCATATCCTGCTAAAAGCTTTTGTTCAGCTGTTTTGCCTCTTTAACCTTAGACATAAACTCCTAGTGGGAAACACAGGAAGACCCTGAAGTTTGATGAGTGGCATGTATATTTATGAAGCAGGAAGAGCAATCCTGGATTTGTAACAGCACTGTGGAGTGCTGTCTGTATGCCCAATGCATGATAGCTGAGAAGTCAGGTGTTTGCAGGCATTCTATAGGTGAGGTTAAAGCACTGCTCAGCACCATGGAGCAAGCATGTTTGCAAGACCAGGTTTGCAGCTCAGGTCTTCGGTTCAGGACTGTGTTCTCCTGTACCCACCATGGTGTTTTATGCTATCCCCTCTATGCTGAAGTTGCCGTGTAGCCTGAGTTGAGAACCCTGGCACTGGGCTCTCATCCACACTGTCTAATGGGAGTGGTGAGCTTTGAGAGGTTTTCATATCTAGAGAGTTTGAAAGTGACTTTCTGATTGTGCTGCTCTGAGGAAGGATTGGTAGTGCATGAGAGATGAGGTTGGGGGCACTTTGTCCCAGTTCATGAAATGTGAGTATATTTTCTTGAATTATTACCCAATGAAGACAAGGATAAGAGCCATTAGGTATCCAGGAGAAGCTGAGGTGACATTACTCAAGGAAGACTATATATGTAAAACAGAATATATCTCAATTATTACATAAGCCTTTGACATGAGAACAAGCATGTGGTGTCACATAAACGTCATACAGACTGACATGGAAAATTTTGAAGGCAGTTCTCAGGGATTCATGATTCTAAATACAAGCCCTCACCTAGAGTAGTGTCCTCAAGCCCTGCAGGAAGGCAGATCCTCATTCCCAACCACAGAAGGTGGCTTACTACCCTTGGGTGCTGCTGTGGGCCTGGACAGGAAGGACACTAAGTTCTAGGTGATTTCTGGGTTAGCCCAGAGGAAGACTTGAGATGGGATTCCTCAGTGTTTTCTGGAAAGCCAGATAGGCTTAACTTCTCTCAGCTACTACCTGGAGGGGTTCCCAAGTGATTATTGAACAGACATGAAGAGAGAAAGCAGTCTGATTCATAGACACTGTGTTCACCCAAATGCCCCACCTTCTTTTCGGAGAGATGTAAAATCTCTTTCCAATGATTCATGTGTATTACCCAGAATCCTTGTACTTACTAGAATCTAAAGCAGAGACTCAGGTTTGGGGACAGTAACTTTTAAACACTACAAATAATGAGTTCTTCCCACCTCTAATGCCAATCTACTACTATAGGTTATAGAGCTAGGCAGCTCTGATGTCAGAAAATACTCCCCTTCAAAATGGCAAGAACACAGGGTGGACCCCTTCTCTATTCTTCAATAGGGAAGACACATTGTTAGTCCAGTGCACTGTATGATGAAACAGGAAACATTATCTTTGAGACTGGGCTGTGGTGAAGTGCAAATGTCAGTCAGACAGAGGGCAATGAGATGGGAACGCAGGGGCTGAATGTCCTTAAGCTTGCTTCTGAAAAGACAAAGTATCAGCTGGTGAGTGGTGGCTGTGGTCATGACAGCCTCGTGTCCTTGTCTCTTCCTCCGCCCTGCCTAGGTCCTGCTGGCAATGTCAGAGATAAGCATTTTGCTTGCCACTGTGTCTCAATCTTTATGGATGCCCTGTCACAAATAATGAGTCCTTCAGGCCTAGCTAGCAAATGGCATCAGCCCCTGTGAACTTTGGATGCTTGTTTAACTGGCTTTCCAGTCATTTAGCTAGACGGAGAGTTTGAGAGTACAGAAAGCTGCCAGTCATTGCCTAACACTTTAGAGAACACCACTGGTTCCAACTTCGCGGAAGAATTTCCATCCTCCTTGCCTGTTTTGTTTTTAAAGATTTATTTAGTTAAATCGTGTGTCTCTGTTTGTATGTGCATGCATGTGGTGCAGGACCTGCCTAAGTCAGAAGAGAGCATCAGATCCCCTGGAGCTGAAGTTACAGGCAGATTTCAGCTGCCTTATGTGGGTTCTGGGAACTGAACTGGTATCCCCTGGAAGAACAGATGTTCTTAACCACTAAACCATCTCTTCAGCCCCTCTTCTGTTTTTTTTTTTTTTTTTTTTGTCATTTAATTTCTTAAATCAAACTTTTATAAGATAAAAAGCCAGGAAGACTGGGAGGTGGCTTACTTGGTAAAATGCTTGCTGTGCATACACAAGAACCTGAACTTGAACTCCAGTTCCAACTGAAAGAGTAGATGTGGTGATGGGCCTCTGTAATCCCAGGGCTAGGGATTTTGGAGACTGGTAGATCCTTGGGGTTCCTGGCCAATCTAACTGAGTTAGCCAGCTCCAGTTTGGATGAGAGATACTATTTCAGAAATTAAGGTAGAAAACAATTGAAGAAGATACCCAAGGTTGACCTCTGGCCTCATCATGTACACAAATGCATGAACAGGTACACACACACACACATACACACACTTATACACACACACATACCACACACACACACATGAATACATGTGTGTGCGCTCATACACACACATGCACACATACCATACACAAACACACACACACACACACACACACACACACACTCCAGGACCTCCCATGAGTATGTTTTATTTAGTAGCCCCTGATGACCTACCTACCTGGAATCTTCCTGTCAGAGCTCATTTGGGTTACTGTGTCTTGCTGTGTGGCAATCTGGTCACATCAGAAAAGAAATCTTCCCCAAATAAATTTGGTTCTGAGGTAGGAGAAGAAGAGTCAAGTTGACCACGAACACTGTGTGTGCCCTTCACAAATTTATTAAGCATTCTCCCAGCTGTTTCCTCTTCATCCAGAGAAATGAGTAACACTTCGATTGCCTAGAAAACCAAGGCCTGTCACATAGAGCACTCAACCCGGAGAGAGAATCCAGCCACAAAAAAACAACTGTTGCTGGCAATTTCCATTTCTGTAGCTGCAGGGAGTAAATTTATGAGGGTCTCGAGGAGGCTTACCCTTTTAATTGTTGGGAGAAGAATAGAAGAACTTGAGCTTAAGGGAATCCAAGTGCCTTGGAATGACTTCCAGTGGGTCATTCATGTGGTTAGGCCAATGCTGTGTCCAAGGGAATATTTTGATTGATTGTGTCAGCGTCCTTGGGTGGCCCTCCCAAGAGCTTGAAGGCTTGTGTAAATTTCATTTTCTCTAGAAGCTTCTAAGCTTTTACAGATGAGGCATCACGTCCTTTCTGTTTTGTTCCCATAATAATGATCAGTATAATAAATGGGACCATGTAGGGATTAAGAATAGCTTGGTTGATTTGCTATACAAGTGGACTTTTTCAACTCTGTTGAGATTGAGTAGATATTGTAGATAAGAATCCTGGTGGTTAGGTATTTGGCCCTTATGGTTAGTAGCCATCATTTCTGCTTCATTATTATTTATTGGTCATTGTGGTCCTCAACTCAAGGATTTACACTGGATTTTACTTCATGGACTGGCTTTATCAGAGGCTGTCCAGCACCTTATTTTGAGTGTCCGTTCAGCTCCAACAAGAGCTATAAAAGGTTAATCATTTTATTGAGAGGAGAAGGTAGCATCTACCCTGTAGCTGATACTCCCCTAGTTTTCATCTCTATGGAGACAGGTTCCTTTCTGTCCCTTCTTTGCCTTCCCAGAGCCACTGGTACAATGCGCAGCTTTGGAGACAGCGTGGTGGAATTTGAACCTTGACTCTGCTTGTGTTAATGGTGTGCTTTGAGAAGAGTGATAAATATCTCAGAATTCCAGTTATCTTTTATAACTAGGGGTAAAAAGGTGTCATTCACAGGACTGCAGAAGGAAGCCATGAACATGGTGACTGGAGAACAGTAGGAATCTGAATCTTTGCACCTCTCCCTTGCAAAGAGGTCAAAGAGCCACTTCCTTCCTATTACTCTGGCTAACTGTGCTCTCCTCCCATGCTGTAAACACATAGGGAACATTGTCACATTGATGAAAGTGTAGCATTGATTGTAGCGGCAAAGCATTTAATAGATACATGATGGTTTCGTCATTTTTATGCCCTAAGTCTATTGAGTACAAGCAGTCAATGCATTTTATTAACCAAGAAAGGAGAAACCTTCAAGAAGTTTATATTGACCATATTATATAACCTTCATTTTAGACTAAACAGTCACATGATAGTTTTTATTGACAATTAATCTGAGAAATTGTGAATCATTTGCTTGTGACTAAGAGCTCCCTGGGTTACTCTACACAACACTCATTCAGCTTTTTAGTCATCCCTGTGGTATCCTCTGAATTGCTTCTTTCAGGTGAGCTGGGGGTGCTTTGCTGAGAGCGAACATATTTGCTAGCATTCCTTGATAATTTTACAGGGGCCTGAGAAACACAGTCCCTCCAGAACTTAGTCGGTAGACTCATCATTTGCAATACAGTGACAGGCACTTAGAAATAACTTCTGTCTTTTGTCTGGCTCACAAGAGAACATTTGGTAAAAATATTGTTCTGTCTCCTTTTTGTGGCTGGAGCTTTTTAAATAAATTTACATTTGCTCATAAATGAATCCATAGAATTGTACATCAGTAAATGGATGTAAAGGTGGTGGTCAAACACCACCTCAAAAAATAAAAATAAAAAAATAAAAAATAAAAATTAATGATTTTTTTTTTAACTTGAGGAAATCTGTGGATTTTGTTCTAATAATTACTTGGAAATTTCTATCAATCTCTAGTTTTACTATTTTCCATGGGGGTTTGGGTTATGACACCCAGAAATTTCCATTTTAATCATAAGAACTCGAAACAATTTTATGCTAATGGTGAAATCGGGAATTTTGTCCTTGCCCTTCCCTTGAGTTTAAGCTGTACTAATGTAGACTATGGTGGCAGCATACAAACACTTGACCAGTTAGATTCACTGTCTTTTATTTGCTTGGCTGTTGATTGACTGGTTTGCTGGCAGCTGGAAGACGAATCACAAGCCACTCATGAAAATTATGACTAAGCTCTGGGTGTCTCCACATCATAGCCATTTTCTTCCCAATGGTAAGAGAAGAATTGTGTTCAAGAATGGAATTAATCCAATTTCATTGCTATTTCTGTTACTCTATTTAAAAAAAAAACAGGAATGAACATTGTCAGCCAGTAATTAATATTATATGAGGGGTTCAGAAGAGATCTGCCACCTTCCATTAAGAGCTACTGTCATTTGGACCATGGCTAATATGAATGAGCATTCTTCTGGACCAAAAGAATAGGAAGCATCAAGAGATTTTACATTGGATATAACTGAGTCAGTACGTGAAAAAGATACAGGGAAAAAGAGACAGATGCTTTTAAGGAAAAAGATACAGGGAAAAAGATACAGATGCTTTTAAGGTAATCTGGGTGTAGTCATAGGTGTATAAACACAGATCTGAGACTCGGGAATGAAGACTACAAGAAAAATTGTTAAACATGTGGAGAAAGTACCAGAGGCCACCTCAAAGGCCACAAGGATGCTGACTGAAACTGCCACTTCACTTACCACATTACTAGTCTTAGTTAGGTGTTAGTTGGGCTAAAAATAACTTAAGAATCTGTGTTGTCAACAGTACTCCTTCTTGGTCCTCATATAAATCTCAAGAGTGTTCATCTTTGGGTCTCCTAGCCTGTGGCAGGGCTTCAGAGTTGACACCACCGGTGTGCTTTTCAAACCATTGACATTTCTTTAAAACACCCCCCCCCCCCCCCCCCCATGTTCCATAAGACGCCCCTTGTGAGTTACTCTCTGTGGATGAACTGTAGGCACCCTTGAGTTATGCATCCAGTTTCAATTTAGTTCTTTTTGTACACTTGTGAGTGTACTTTGAGGTACATGAAAGTCCTCACTGAGCAGAAGGCTCTTCTTAAGGGAGGGTCATAGAATGTGGGACGTGGCAGGGGGGGATGTTTCAAAACTGGGACTGGGAAGAGAAGATTTGTTTTAGAAACTAGTCAGGAAGCTGGCAAGTACATTGGCATAGACCAGTGGTTCTTAACCTTCCTAATGCTGTGATCTTTTAATATCTCATTTAGTTAATGACCTCATGTTGTGGTGACCCCCAACCATAAAATTATTTTTGCTGCTACTTCATAACTAATTGTGCCACTGTTATGAATCATAATGTAAATATCTGATATGTGACCCCCCCCCCCCCCAAAAGGGCTCATGACTCACAGGTTGAGAGCCATTGGTGTAGACTCTTAATCAAGAGTGCAGGAATCCTAAGTTTGGATTCATGGTCTCACATTTGTGGGACAGGTCAAAATGGGGAGGACTCGCTGGGAGGTAATTGAAGGAGTCTGGTCAGAAAGGCAACACTGGGCGATGAACACATTGTTCTGTGAATGGAGTCCTTCATTCTCACCGCAGACCTCCCAAGGCACAAGCTCTGGTCCCTAATTCATTGAGAAGACAAGATTTGTTTCTCTCTTTTAGGTGAGAGCCATAGAAAACATGTGTAGGTAAATGAGTCAATTGGATATATATTGAGTGTATATGCCATAAAGTCTAGGTTGGGAATATCATGGAGAGATTCCATTGGAATCTATTTGGGGTAAGAAATGGAATTCAACTGGGGTAATAAAAATGATAGGACGTCTTCCCAGGAGCCTGTTGTGTCCACAGAGGACAGACAGTATATTTGAACAAAGGCTTTAGAGCGATGAGGCAGAACTAAAGACAAGACCCTGAAGGGAGAAGCAGTGGAAGTTGGTCATGTTGATCTCCAGCACAGAGGCAGGGAAGAACCCTAAGATTTAAAGCTCATAAGGAGTATTCATTCAAATATGATGTAAAAAATCTAACACTGGGAAGGAAGTCATGTGTCTCAAGTCTATCATTTTACCAATCAGTACTTAAATTCCAGAGAACCCACTGAGACAGCTCAAGGCCACTCAGCTCAACCTAAGGCTAGGGCTGACACCTCTAAGCTTCTGTAACAGGAATTTTCTAACCCACTTTTAAACTGTACAGTAAAAAGAAAAATCTCCACAGTAAGGGTGATTTTATTATAGTTGGAGATGTTGGCTATTAATATTTTTTAGGAGCTGAGATATCCTTCATGATGAAAGTAATGGACCAGAAAACAGGAGTCATGTGAGAGGTACGTTTAAGGATATTAGCCCCATGCAGGGAAGTGTCAGGATATGAAATTGAACCAGTAAAAGAGCTTGGGCCCAGAAGACCTGGTTCAATCCCCAGTGCCACATAAAGCTAGTTACCTATAAATTATAACACTTAGAAGGTGGACTCAGGAGAATCAGAATCAGCTCAAGGTTATCCTTGGCTATATAATGAAGTCCAAGTCCAGCCTCGGATGCTTAGGAACATATCTCAACAAAAAAGGGCGAAGTAGACTTCCTAAGTTTAGAGCTTTGAATTGAGCCTTTGTAGAGGAAAATGTGTAACCTGAGCCTTCTTTCCCACCTTGTTTTCTCACCTACTAATTCAGTTTAGGGATTACCTCTGCCACACAGACTCTAAAAGTAGACAGGAATATGAGTTTTGGTTTTTTTCTTATTATTTGGGTCAGATCTTCTATAATTCAACTTAAATAAAGTGATAAGTTAAAATTTTAACTTCAAGTTAAAACCAACTTGGTAAGGTGTATTTTTTTTTTTAAAAAAATTTATATGAGTTGTATGTACATTTCAATCCTAAAAACATTGTTATATAGTTCAGAATTTAGCCATAAAAGGAAAAGAGAATGAAACAAAAGTAGTATGAGGGGTGGGTTCTGGAATTTTCCCTCATACACCCAAGTAGTTTCGCTGACTGTTTTTTTGTTTATTTAGGAATGTTGCCAAAGGATTTGGAAATTTTTCTAGTCCTGATTAATGATAGTAGTTTTAATTCACTTCCCTTCTGTGTTTCTGATTGTTATCCTGTGCAAAATCTTGACGTCTGGTGATTATTTCACTGTGGTGCCTGAGTATTTGAGTACACACCAGGATGGCAGAAGTCAGTTAGTCTAGCCTGAGCTGCTTTGCAGGAGAGCTAATTAGAAACACACTTTTCCGCCAATATTGAGGATTAGAAGGGATCATCTCCCGGAAGTCAGTCTTGATGCATACTGACTTGATGCAGTAGTGGAATGTTCCTAGTTCAGGAAAGATCTATGAAGCCCTGAACTTGACATATCAAGCTTCTAAAGCTGAATGAAAGCAGACATCTTGGCTTATTTCATCAGACAGGCACAAAACACATGGCCTTCGGATATTTCACATTTGACTCTTGGAAGGTTCTGTGGTGTGATTTTAAGCAGTGGACAGCAGAAGATTTAAAACTACCGCCACATAACTAACTTTCCAAACTAACCAAAGTCCTACCATTCCATTAAAAATATGCAGACTAATGCCCAGGACATCACTCCTAGATAACAGTCACTCCCAAGTTCACATATGCTGCCTTTAAAATCTCAGGGTTTTGTTTTTTTGTTTTTTTAAAAAAATCAAGAACCACTTCTTTTTGCTACTGATCTAAAATTGCAAAACTGAATTAAAAGTTAAATAAACTGACCAACATTTGATCAAAAACAAAAAAGAAGTTTTTATGAAGAGTAACGGGGAATGACGTGGGAAAACTCAGTAAAAGTGAACCACTAATACAGATTAGCTCTGATCAGGGCTATGAAAGACAATGTGAAGGCCTTCATAAATTATAACACCTGCAGTTTGACATTCAGAAGGTTTTCCAATGAAAAGAGCATGCATAGCAGAACACTCATTTATCTACTTGTGAGACAGCTGCCATGTACAATGCATTTGCTACCTCTAGGGGTAAGCCCCAGCAAGTGCCTAGTCCCAGAGACTGTCTTTTATGCTCAGGATCATTTGGAGGAGATAGACATCTACTCAGACAGATAACTTGTTGACTCTGGGAATTGCAGACAACTCTCTGATGCTGTAGGAGCATGTGGCAGGTGCCAGCTTCGACCTGATAGTCAAAAAAAAAAGAAAAGAAAAAAAAAACCCAGCTTATTGAGGATGCTGTAGAGGATTGAAGAGGAAGAGAAAAGAGCAGGTGGCTCAGGAGAACAGACTAGGTGTTGAAGATGACTAGGGTTAAACAGAAGCGGTGGGAACAGCAGGAGACAATGGGGCAGGGAGGGAGAACCTGATTGGGATGGGCACTTCTGCCATGAAGCAGGGAACAGCTCTTCTGCTGGTTGGTGGTTGTAGAGAATGTAAAATAAACTAGGAATCGATGTGTTGGTGGTGTTTCATACAGATACCAGTATCTCAGGAGTGAGACCATTGGGAACCATTTGGGAACCCCCTTCACTGTCATGAGTTGCCTGTGTCTCCAGATCCCTTTTCAGACTGCTAGATATTTTCTTCAATCTTTGTGCTTAGTTACTAGGTAGATGGGTGACGGGGAAGAGGGTGCTAAGTTTTAATTGTGAAATTGATACAGTCTAGTATCACCCGAGAAGACCATCTCTATGAGTTATTATCTAGATCCCATTAGCAGTAGGGGGACTAATTAGATGGTATTGATTGCTAAGGGAAGGTCTCACCCACCGTAGGAGGCACCATTTTCTGTACTGGGGTTCTGGACATGTAAGAGTAGAGAAGATTAACTGGACAGCAGACTGCGTTCATTCGTTTGCTTGGCTGTGGATATTGCTGCCTTGACTTCCCTGTGCTGAGGGATTTGACCTGGAATTATAAGCCAAAGCAATCCCTTCTCACTTCAAGGGAGCAATAGAGATGAAACCAGGACTATAAACAATTGGGATTAAATGTTCTTTCAATCCAACACACTGTGGAAATGCAACCTGTGACATAGTCCTGAAAACTGCTAGTGTTTTACATTTCTGAACAGCCCTTCCTTTTACCTGTAACTTGAATTTCTCTAGTGAAGACATACTGTGTTATTTATTTAAGTTTTACTATTTTATATATGTGGGCTTTTTGCCTGCATGTATGTCTGTGCACCATATGCATACAGTACCCTCAGAGGCCAGAAGAGGGAGTTGGATCCCTGGGAACTGAAGTTACAGATGGTTGTGAGCTGCCATATTGATGCTGGGAATCAAATCCAGGTCCTCTGGAAGAGCAGCCTGTGCTCTTAACCACTGAGCCATCTCTCTAGCTCTAAAAACTGTTTATTACTAATTGAAATTATAACCAATATCTAAATAATAATAATAATAATAATAATAATAATAATAATAATAATACCTCTTGGGTGATTTTTCAGACCATTTTTCTTTTGAAAAGTGTAGACAGCCTCTAGCTAGACCTTCGTTTGTACAGTATAATCAAAGCCATGGGAAGAAAGGGCAGAGGAGGAACATGCCTCTAGTGTGGCAGGCAGTGCAGTGAGAGTCTGGGAAAGTAACAGGCCCTGCAGGGTGGGAAGAGAGAGCTGCAGACAGCCATGCAGAGTTTTGTTTATAGTAGTGGTTCCCAAACATTGTCCACCCAGAATTTATTCCTTTTGGCTTTCAGAGTGAATTTTATAGACCCCATTTCATTTTACGACCCAGTGTGTTTCTCCTTTCATGTCCCTTGGGGAATGTTGCTTGGCTCTTGCGTTCATCTGAGTAGGTCTCGGTGATTCTTTTTTATCCTACATTTTTCCCTCTGATCGCCCATTCCTAACTTCACCTGGAGCTGCCAAGTTCTCCCTTCTCTACTCTGTTATGTCTTCATCTGTCCTTGGAAGCTTTCTGTCCAGTGTAAGCTCTTATCTTTAAAATGTGAGAAAGGAAGTTTTATTTAATAACCAATATCAAGATCATTAGAGGACAGTTTGCAGCAAAAATAGTTATAATCCATATTTATATACAGGATAAAGCCTTCAGATGTAATAAATTAAATAAATTAAATCAGAAAGATTAAAAAAATTAGTGTTCAGATGAAATAGATGTCATCTCGGGTGCTTAGAGGAGTGATAGGTTTTTAAAGTTGAAACAGTAAGATGTAGAAAAAAAGCACATATAAAGTTTTCTGGGTAAAAGCAGCAAATAAAGTAAAATTGTGTGCCCAAGTAAACCAAAATGAACAGGAATTAGACTGACAAGAATATTTTTATCAATAGAACAAATAAATCTTAAATACTTCTATCCATGCAAACCATCGTAAAAGTAATCTCAGAGAAAACAAAGATGCCAAGCAGGCTGCGTGTGACGTGGTCCTCCTGAGGGTTACACCTGTGGTCCTAGTACTCAGGAGGCAGAGACAGGAGGGCGGAGAGTTCAAAGCCAGTCTTGACCACGTGGTGAGACATGTCTCAACATTTCTTATTCTCTAAGCTAAATGTGAATTCTGTGTGTAAATACGCTGCTGTTGATGCTCTTGGCATCCCCTTATGGAGTTCACCAGCCGACTTTCCAACAATTTCATAGCCCAGCACTAGATCCCCAAAAGGCTGGTAGATGGAACTGTGGGCTATATGATTCATGGTTCAGCTAGCTGTCAGTTCTATATAGTCTTTCCTTGCCGGTATGCTGCAGTGAAATAAAATGGTTTCCCCATTTTCTGTATTTCCACTGCACCTTCTGTAATAACCATGAAGTCAATGACAATGGCTAATCTTGGTGCACCGTCTGGTGGGCTGAGTTTTACATACTTTCAGTAGGTGTAAATCCACTCGAGCCATGGGACGGCTGCATGAGCTGCATGTGGCCATTATTGCTTTACAGGTGAATACCTGGAACAGAGAAGTGCTAAAGAACATGCTTAAGGTCCAGTCATTATTAAGGATTCATCCTCTGGGAAGAGGTCTGGTTCAAGGCTCATGTGTGTTCTCTGTGTCCTCCCCAGTGATGAGGCAGTCTTGTTACACTAACAGAACTCCATGTGTTTGCTTGTTCTCTCTGTCTCCTAGAGTGCCTAGAAGTATGCTAAGCAACTAACATTATTTGAGCACATGAAGTTATAATTGCTAAGAATAGCATTATATTCTTACGAATGTTCCTTGAAACTTTCCCTGTAATAGTTAAAAAGAAAATGCATGTATACTAAACAAATAATAGAATAACAGTTATAAAATCTATAGCTTGTCTACTTGGAATATTATATAGCTACTAAACTATGGATTCTTAAGAATATGTAGAAATATGTAACAAAGAATGCTAGCAATCATACTCTGTGTGCATTAGAACCCTCACTTGGACAGCTCTTTAGGTGATACTAGCTTGTGAGTCATGGACGCTATAGTGAAATTTGTCCATGCAAATTATGCCTTAGCACCTTACTTACCTTCATCCTCTCTAAACCCCTGAAAGCTACTCTGAGGTCTCTCTCTAATGGCTGTCCCTTATCATCTACTCTATGCTGGTGAAGTATAGTCACACATGTATCCACCCAGATCTTCTGGTTAGACCCTCCCAGGTCCAAGGTTTCCCCCAAGAAGAAGTCCTTCCTCAGAACACTATGTGTATGGCTCTCGAGTCTCTCATACTGCCTGAAGTGCTGGCGGTGAGTACTTGGTGACTGGTGTTCCTTTCCTTCCTCACCCCTGTCCGCCTCTTTGACTTTGGGGCCCCAGAGCAGCCCGACTTCTTAGAGTATCTCAAAGATGGCAGACGGTAAGTGCCAGAGGGCTGAGAGCTTTGTCTATTTCTGTCTGCTGACTTTGCCAAGTGTTGGAACAGTGTTTGACTCATGGTAGACAGGCAATAAACATTCATTAAGTGAAAAACCTTGTGGGGTTTCTAGCCTTCCCGGCTCACTTCAGCAGAACTCAAGGGGACACCAAGGGACCAGTAATACACAAAGGTGCCTTCTGTAGCCATGGCAATGCTGCCTGTCTGCTCTTCAGCAAGTGGTTCATTTCTTGCTACGTTGTTCTTGACTCTCACCACTCTTCTTCTCTGGAAACCAGGCACGCTAAGGGCTCGGTTGGAAAATTGTTCTTCCTAGCGTGTGCACATACCTTAGTTCATTTTCTGGTGCTGTAACTGAATATCATAGTTGGGGTGGTTTGAAAAGAAAATAGATTTGTTTAGTTCTTGGTTTTGGAAGGCTAAGAACATGGCATTGCTTCTGGTTGGCTTCTGGTGAGGGCTTGCTTTCTTGTGGGGACCTGCTGTGGTCCCAAGATAGCACAGAGCTTGCTAACTTAGAATACTCTTTCTCTTTTTACAAAGCCACTATAATAGTCCTGAGTCTCACATCCTTCTGACTTCCTCTAACCTTAGTTGTCTCCCATTGTATGACAGCCTTTTCCTGGAAAAAAACACATACGTGTGCACACACGCACGCATGAACACACTCACCTACTCACCCTCAAAAGGGAAACCACGACAGACCAAAATAGCGATGGTACTGAAGTCTAACTTGGTGAACCAAAGAGTTTTTAGTTTGAATCACCGATATGATGAGTATTAGGGGTTACTTACAGGAGCAAAGATGACTTAAGAAAAGTAGCTGCATCACTACAAACCCCAGCCTGGGTGACAACTCATAAAAGTGACAGCCTTGACACTCCGTAGTTCTCAGGCAGCTCAACAGCCCAGGGATCTTGTCTACACAGCTCCACTGGTTAGAATTGCTTCCCCTAGTAACTGTTAACTCCTTCTATGGAGCCAAGAAGAGGATTGTGAGATGTATCCAGTGACATTTTGTTTGCCATCCGGAATTGCAAGGGCCTCCCTCTCCCCCCCAGAAGGGAGCCTTTTACCCTGTAGAAACTGCCCAACATCTCCAAAAGACTCATCTCCAACATCACTTGGTATGAGTTTTGGAGAGAACAAACCTCCAGACATGGCAGCTGGTAAAAAGAGACCTTTTAAAAGAGGAACAGATATGTACAAGATGCACTTTTTCCCACCTAGTATCCCAAGGGAGTCTTCATGAGAATGCTAGTCAGTATTTGCTTAGTTCCTATGTGCCATGGAGTATGGAAGAACGTAATGGAAGCATCATGGCATTTTCTCTACACATTCAAGTGACAATGGGGGAAACAGGGACCACATAATCAGAGTAGGAGGCAGGTTGATAAATGATGCAGAAATGATATTCGACACCTCACGCACAGGGTGAGGACCTCCAGGGTCCTTTATGATTTTACACCCTCTCTTTTTTCTGTTGAATGTTTTTGTTTTCTGGGTTCATTTGTATCCCTAAATTTAACATCTACAGGAATTTGCCTTGACTACTATATCAAAGGGTTTTATTATAGTGCTGTGCCTTTAAGTTAGATACGTTTGTGGAGATTTTGACTCTGAAAGTATTTAAAAGTTCTAAATCTAGGTTCATCTCAGTTCCTTTCCTGAGTCTCATAAATAAATAAATCTCAAGTAGATATTAATAATGAGCTAAGAGGAGTATAAGCTTTTTATTTGGAAACTCTGAACACTTTGTTTGGAGATCACAGAGGCAAACACATTCTAAAAGAGTTGAAGCTTCTCCTTAATGTTATGGTACGTAGCCTTGGTCTGAGTGATATTACTGGGTTTCTGAGAAAGCTGTTTGCAAATATATTACAGAAAATGCCAGGCCTCTGTGACTGGCGTGGCAACATACCCCTTTAGATAGCTGCAGCAATGCCCTGCTATGTTAGCCTGCACACACAAGGACTAAGATTGTCTTTATGAAACCTCTCGCTCATTAAGGGTTGTCATTTTTTAAGCTTGACATACCTGGGCTTCAGTCAGCATCCACTACTTAACAGATGATGTCTAGCCCCTTGAATAGGAATGGCTGTTAGAAGGATATACAGTGTCCCCATGTCAGATTTTAAAATTTAAACACTGTCAGCCACATTTGACAAGATGGAGACATTTGTATCTTGCTTCATTTACTGATCTGGCTAGAGTTCTGAGAATCAGAATTTCAAGGATGAAGATGAATGTGGCATCACATTCATCACAAGTATCTCGATTTGCAGACGGAGATTTGATAATCCTCGAGGAGAGATCATTTGCCTTGGACTGTAAAGATTGTTGACAGTGGATATCCCTTGCTTAGGGTATCTGGGATCTGTGGTGTTTACCATCTTGTATGGTTTGCCACTATGACTACGGATGAGGATTTTGAAAAAAGACTTGAGATTAGTAGGCACCTCTGTGGCACTATCTGTAATATAGACTGTGAAGTGGAATTTGGAGCTTGGATCCATCTTCTGAGTTCCTCGGGGTATGCAAAGTATAAACCCAGACGAAGTGAGAGAGCCCACAGTGGTGGCGAGGTTGATGATAAATGAAGAGGGAATCATAAACAAAGCTGAGGCGATGGATGGTCCCTTCCCAAACTGGTAGCTTTGGCATGTATGATGGCACTTCCAGTCTCCTGGCTATAAACAGAGCACAGCACAGAAGCCTTGCCTAATGCCCGCCAGCATTACAAATGGGCAGTATTGATGGTATTCTTGTTTGTACTCGTTGATATTTTGTCCTTGTTAAAGTCCATATTCACCTTACCATGGGTGCAGTGTCCTCTCCGTCTGGGTATCTGATTGGTGGAGAGGGAATGAAAGTGGCCACTTGAGGTTTTAAAGCAGATAAATAAAAAAAATGTGCTCTGTTTGAGCAGGTGACTTCACCAATGACGTAAATCCATCTTTAAAGCTGTATTGCTTATATGGCTCTCGCTATCTTGTTTAATGTGGGTATTGTGGGTGAGATACTGAGGGAGGGATGCTGAGGGAGGGATGCTGAGGGAGGGAGGGATGCTGAGGGAGGGATGCTGAGGGTGGGATGCTGTAGGAGGGATGCTGAGGGAGGGATGCTGAGGGTGTAATGCTGTAGGAGGGATGCTGAGGGAGGGATGCTGAGGGTGGGATGCT